>JANHFL010009101.1:73991-87295 GCA_032468155.1 Oxyrhabdium leporinum | reverse complement strand
ATTGGTTAGTTTTTTTCGGATTCGCATGAATCTTTCCAGGGAATGTTCAACTTCAGACTGCAATACTAAGAGTCTATGTAAAAAGACAAATACAACATTAATGGCACAGTACTTGAAACAAGAATAAGCAAAATAGAAACAAGGAAAAACTAGAGCTTCCATGTTAGGTTGTGCTTTTAGCAAACAACTTTTTCCTACCCCAATTAAGATTAAAACAACAGCTATATAAAGTTGCAACTATTTACATTATGGCATGCGTCTGAAAAATATTTCTAGTTCATCAGGTTTCTTCTTGGTTGCATTAAGATTGCAAACATGCTTCAGTATACTAATTTAGTATCTACTTACCCAGATATCCTAGTGTTAGTACTGTACATGAGAATTCCAACCAAGCCACATTCCAAATTCACGGTTGTTCAAAATCAAGGAGAAAGTAAATAGTGGATATAAGAACAGAGAAAAAAGAACAATGGAAACCCCAGCACTATTCTGAAGGCCGTTAGAAGGTCGATATTTGACAGAAGGACTACATTGTACAGATATATTAAGTAAAAGCTCAAGTAGCAATTGCTTGCTCCGAACAGCTGAAACAACCAAATTGATATTATAGGATAAAGATGAGGATTCCACAGATGTTGCTAAACTACAACTCTTAACCTCTCTCATCATCAACCATATTGGATGGCATTGCTGCCAAATCCAGTTCAACAACATTGGAAGGAATAACAGTTTCTTGCAGGATTAGGCAGCCTATTATACAGGTAATCCTGTATAATTGTAGAAATTATTCAAAAATCATTTGAATAGTATTTATGCCTGGTCCCCGAATTTATGGCCGTTGCAGCACCATTGTGGTCACATCAAAATTCAGGCATGGTAGTTCACTCACACTAACAAGACTAATGGCCTCAGGGACGCTTCCAGGGGCCCCACCTCTGCCCGAGTGCTGCTTCAGCGGTGGTCGTAGTGCCAGCTGCACTGAGGCTGAAGTAGAGGCTTTCCAAAGAATCCGTGAGAAGGACACATGCAAGTTGGAGAACAGTACATGCAATTTGTTAAGAAAGGAAGAAGGCTGGGATGGCCAGTGGCCGCCTTGCATAGGGCCAGGCCAGAGATGCCTCAGCAGCAGCGGGAAGGAGAAGACAGCAAATGTCACCTAGGTGCAGTAGGGCCGGTGGAGGTACAATAGATACTAGGTGGTGGGGGTACAATAGATACTAGGTGATGGGGGCAGACGTGGTTTTGTGCTGTGGTGCAAGATTGCTGGCTGCAGCATGGAGTTTGAGGCAACACTCTGCAATGGTGCTGGCAGTGCTGGGGCTGAAGTAGAGACCCAAGGCAGCCACTACTGCATAATCTACTGAAGGTACTGGACTTTTACTTCAGTCCCAGAGCTACCACTGCTGCTAAAGGATGTCACAATGCAGGGCGGCCAAAAGAACAGTGCGGGGAGCTAGGCAGATGGGGGGACTTCCAAAGAAGAAAGTTCCTTATCTTATTGAAATTCAGGGCCGGAAGGAAGCAAGTCAGTAATGGCTTGGATTGGAGTGGATCCCCACTAGGGGAATTCAAGTAACAATACCAATGGAATTGCTGAGATTTCTGTCACTAAGTAATGTGATGGACATTGTGCTGTACAACATCACTTAGTGATGGAAATTCCAATCACCATCACTAGCCAAGAACTACCTGTACAAATAAATTATTTAACACAGTTCACAACTTTCAATTACTCTGGACAGCTCACAACAATCAAATTAAAAAAAAACAACCAATGAAACATAAAATATAAAGAAAAAATATGGCAAGCACGATAAAGTGAGGGTTTTAATCTCCCTTTCCAATCCCTTGGAAGAATGTGTCATTCGAAACATTAAAACATGGAAATGCACAGGAGATACTAGTGCTAAAAAGTATCTGTATATATGGCATCTAGAAGTGCTAATGCTTTGAACACTCCCAAATCACCTGCAGTTGGAACTTCATGGTAATTACTCCAATAGAAAACCTTACTTGTCAGTGTTTTTCATTTGATGTTGCTCCTTTCTATTCGATTGGATTGGCGAGACTCTCTCTCTGATTTCTAGAAAGATAATTAAAGAAGTAGGAATAAATTATTTATCTTTTCAATAAAGAACATTTACCATTTTGCCGATGAACAAAAACTCATTATTAAAGTAATTTGTATGTATATACGTATGCATATATGTGTATATGTCTGTCTATCTAATATACTCTGTGTGTGTGTGTGTGTGTGTGTGTGTGTGTGTAGAGAGGGAGGGGGGGTATCTCATACTTTTGAAACCACTGAAAGGAAACAGTACACAGACTTTGATTTTAATTCAATGTCACCGTACCATATAATATGTGCAATATCATCCCAAAGTGGGGAAAACCCTACGAAAGTCAATGCTTAGCAACCATAATACTTTTTAGCAGTCACTCTCATTGCAATAGCTGGGTAAGATAGTCAAACATTTTCTAGAGAAGAGAGGTTTAAATTCCCAAACAGTGGCTTTTAACTTAGGAATGTATTTTTCCCTCTCTATCCAAAGAAAGTTCAAAGGAGCTGAAAAAGGAATTCAACATTCTAGAGAACTAGAAGATTTTGCATCAGGGAGACAGGGAGAAATTTTCTTTCCTCAAAACCCCAAGCCCATCCTTTAACCAAGAAAGCAATACAGAGCATGTAGGGGTTCCAGGCCATAGATACTTCCTTCTCTTTACTGCCTTATTCTCTGGTTAGTTTTAAACCAATCCTTTTCTTAAGGAGATTTGGAATCAAACACGTGCAGTGTGAAAAGGTTCTGTATGCTCATGTTCAGCTGTGATTAGTGCAGCAGTTTGTTCTTGGAGCTGATGCTCTGGCAATAGTCACTCGTGCCCTCATGATCTCATTCTTAGGCTACTGCAAAGCACTCTGCACATGGTTGTTTTTAAGGATTACGACATTATATTTTTATTTACAGAAGCTGCCCAGAGAGAGTGTCATGAGAGGATTGGCATAAAAATCCAAGTAACTAAATAGCTGCTGTTGATCTTCTGGCCAAATATTATCCTTACAGTCTGTCTCAATGGCAAATTGAATATGAAGTATATGCCCATATCCTAACACAGGATGTGTAGATCAAGCTAAAAGTAAGCAACAAACATTCACTCACATGTGAATTAGGCTTAATGAGCACTCATTCAATAGAATCACAACACAGTTATGTTCAGAAAACTAAAATGTCATCATCTGCATTGTGTTCAAATTACCAGGAAGGGACAATACGGACAGCATGACTGGGCTCATGTGATCTCTCCATCGTGGCGCCTGCTTGGCTCAATTATTTTTCCTCTCCTGTCCCCTCTAACCAAGCAGATTAAGGAATAAGGCAAAGAGATAATCACTGTGTGGTCTATGTCGCCTCCCTCTGGGAGACAGGATAGACTGGACTTAAAAGAAGAGGCAACAGAATTAGTGCTTAGCATAGGGCACAAGTAGGAGGTGGTGATCCACTGAGCACAGCTTGCTTCCAAGTCTTGACACCAAATGATTCCAGCTAAGGGAGAGTTAAAGTCTATCTGAAAGCAAAAGAAGTTGGGGGTGATTAAAGTACCATGTGAATATCACTAGAAGTATTTCCCTGCACTGCACTGGATTGTATGCAGCGTCAAAAGTCAGGACTTAAAATTTACAATGGATAACAGTCTGTTATTTTACTCCTTCAGGAATATATCTTAACTGCAGAACTGAAGTAGAGAAAGGCTGCAGGATCTCTTCATGCAACCTCTTGGCAGATTACAACAATAATGTCCCATTCCCACATTTAAATTGTGTTCTAAACACGATCAGATAGACTTTATGTTTGATTCATGAACAACGGTGGCTTTTATACTGGACCTAATCTGAATGCCCTGAACATCCTCAAAAAATGCTCTTGAACATTTACAAAATGTGTCCTCCTGGTTCCTGAATAACTATTATTAGCCTGAGAAACTTGGTCCTTTCCCATATTTGACACGGAAATGAAGCTTTCTCTCATTAAATTATATTAATTACCTTTCTGTTTGGTCACTGAATTTGGCACTCACAGATTTCTGCATTTATGTATAGCCATTAAAGGGATTTGTAAGGATTAAAATCAATTTTTAAAACGTTAATGCTTAGAAATCTAATTAAATTAGTAAAATAGCCTGTTGTTTATTATGTCATGCTAACACAGACAGAATACTAGCTATGGGATCATATATTAATTTATTTTGTTTTAATTTATTCAATTTAGGCACCGTGCAGTTGTAAACTGACTTTGGGAGATGCATAATAAAGCAAAATAGAATAGAAAGCACAATATAACAGTTATAAAATATAACAGCTATAAAAACAAGTAAGAAAGAGATAAAAAAATAAGAACCAACGACTAACCCACTGACCCTCTCAAACAAATCCCGACCACCCTAGCACAAGGCCTGGGAGAACAGCCAATTATTTAAGGCCTTCTGGAATGCCATCAGGATGGGAGCTAAGGGATATTAGGGGGAATCTAATTTTTAGAGTCTGTGTGGGATCAGATACAGAAAATACAGGTAGTCCTTGATTAATAGCTGCCCTTCTTGAGCAACCATTCAAATTTATTATGGTACTGAAAAAGTAGCTTTATAACTGGTCCTCAAACTTACAAGTATCGTAGTGTATCCATGGTCATGGGACCACAATTTGGGTGTTTCACAAATGGCACACATTTACAATCCTGCAACATAGAATCACCATTTGCGAGCTTCACAGCCAGCTTCCAACAAGCAGTCAAAGGAGAAGCTGTTAGTAAGTGGTCATGTGACATTGGTCATGTGACATTGTGCTTAACAGCAGCAGTCGATTCATTTATATCAGCAGAACTGATATACTAAGTCTGGCGCAATCATCTGAAGTTTCACTTAACAACCATGTCAGTTAACAATGGAGTTTTTGGTCCCAACTGCAGTTGTTACATGAGGACTACCTGTTGTGCAACATGCATTAAAAAGGCATGTGGAACAATAAGGGCTTTTTATTTAAAATCTTGTCTTAAACCAGTCTTAAGCCCAAGTAACATGTCAAAACAGAGATGATACAGAGACACTGAAGAAAATATCATTTAGGATTTTTAAAATATCCATTTCAATTTCCAACTATGCATTATGACATCTTTATCATAATACACACATAACTTATTTGTGCTCGCACTAATTCTAAGAAATTAAGTTTAAAAATTAAGAGTAGAATTTAAAAAAAAAACAGCTTACCATCCGATTCTTCGGCATTATTTCTGCAGCCTGGTAGAACTAAAAAAAGGAAAGCTATTGAGGCTTTGCTGTACAATTATCCATCTAAATGTCAGCAGCGAACATGTGATTCCTTCTTTTATGTGCAAAAGGACTGTTCCCTTATGCCCATACTTAATTACAGCATGGAAATATAGCACACACTCACCTTTGCCTTTGACACTTAATGCTCAGGGATTTTACTTCAGGCATTTCTCCTTTTTTTCCCCACTCAGAGTACAGGCATATGAAAAATTCAGTCAATCTATATGCCATATACATGTGTGCTACACAAACTAAAAATCGTAGAGTTGGTAAAAGCCAATACTTTGTATACTGTCAATGAAAGATTCATTCAGGAAATCCAGTGTTTTGGAGTTTTGAAGCTGCCTTGAGTTTTGTTGCACATTTAAATGAGTGATGCTCAGAGGATAAAATAAAACCCCTACAGATTTCTGAAGGAAGTCAGTCAAAGGAGTTTACAAATATTCGTTGTACAATAAAGAAGTGGTACAAAATCTGGCAAGTTTTTGATTATCCCCAGTGAAAATGGTTTAAGCATGCTTGTAAAAGTTGTAAAGATGTTGGCCCTCATAATCCAATTTCACCCGGGGTTGGGGAGGAGAGAAAATAAAAAAGAAATTATAGCTATTTATGTAACTATAGACATAAATGACTAAATCAAGAATCTGACTTGATCAATAACCAGAAAAGTTCCATAGTAAGTGGAATAAAATGCTCAACTAACCATTTGACAGGTCATTTCTTTGTTCTTTGGCATGATTACTCCTGGGACTTGAAAATGAACTCATTAGACATGTTCCTGTTATTGGTGAAAAAAGAAGGCCATTTTTCTTTCCTTTTATTGACGATGTTGCTGGCACCTGGACCAATAAAAAAACAACAAAAACCATTTTGTATGTGCAGGATAATGCAGTAAAAAAGCACCGTCACATTCTCCTTTTAATGCTGATACACTTCTTTATTATTGAAAATAGTCATAATCTAACTCTCATGCAATATATCTCCTTGCGATCCAGAGTTACATATGTTTTAATATTTTCAGCATAATTCTGTGTTGCATCAAAGTCAACTCAGGTAATTTTTTCAAGAGGGTGATCTAAGTTATGGGTGTCACAACAGAAAAATATAGTTGATCTTAAGCGTGTCAACCCTCGAAATGACTTCGCCCATGCTTACTTTTGTTTCGTTTCTCAGTTGCCACTGTTAGGGGTTGGGAGTCAAAAGGTATTGGAATGTGGTGCCTTAACCTGCTAGACAAAACATCGACCAGAATCAGTGTGAGAGTCAAAGTCATGGCAATGAACATCTGCTGAGACTGAGAGGGAAGCAGCTGAGGGACGATTGGTTAACGTGACCTAAGACACCTGAGGGGGCTGGGAAGTTTCTATTCTTTTAACTACCCTAAGGCATGGGAATTCTAACTTCAACTTTTTACATGCTGATATGATGTACCCAGTAAAAGGTCTTTTGAGCCTGACTGAAACCCAAAATAAGAGACTGCACAGACCTGAACTGGATGGGAGAGAGAGGAAGAAATTCAAGGAAGCAACATCCTATAATCTCTCAGGGGTACTTCGATTAAGTTAGAAGGTTATAGCTTTAATCTGGCAAAATTCTGCCTGTTAGGTATAAGCAAATAAAGGATTGGAGTCAATTGGATTTTGCTGTCTAATCCTTGGACTTGGGCCTGATAGCTGCAGGTTTTTATTATGATTATTAACCTAATATTTATTAAATGCCATATAAAGAGCAAGACATTTCTAACTCCAGCTTTAATACTCAAAATTTATGGAAAAGTGGAGGGAAGGGAGGAAAAGTAGAATGAAATAAGAAATGAAGAACATTCAGGATTTAATTCTTAGGATTACAAATTAAAGTTTCCATCACCTACATATATTCTCAAAACAGCCCACAGAAGCTACCTCTGGATGAGATATATTTCAGCAGTCTCGTAATTTGAACACTTTTTTGCAACATTTAGCAATACAGTTTTCACCCTCAGAAAAAAGGTAGTTCTCCCAATTTTCATGATTAATTGTACCTCTGATTTTTGAAAAAGTAATGAAATTATAAATCTGCAGCAAGAGATCTGACTGAGCAAACATGCCAAATAATTATTCTTAAAATAAACATTTCCCCCTTTTAAATTTCCATTTCAGAAGAAAAAGCAACTTTAGGGTGGAATAAAATAATTTCAAGCTGGATCACTTGTTTCCAAAAACACCCTTCTGACCTAGAAAGCAGATGCAAAATTACAGTCACAGCTGTATTTACAGCACATAATGAATAATAGAAAATGAAATTGCAAATGAAATTGCTAATGATTGTTATTTGTTTGGCTTGAATTTTGTTTCAATCCAAACAAAGAGAAAATATACATATTTTAGCATGATCAAATTTTCAGTTTAGCTAAACTATAGCAAATCTTCTGTAAAATAAATGGCACATGCAGACAAAATGGATATTCATTTTATTTACATTTTGATATATTTTCCTATTATTGCTTCTCTTCTATAAGCTACCTGGTTTAGCTTCACAGAAACACCCATAATTGGTGTTGGAAGAAAATAAACTGGCATATGTCACGGCACAATGGGTCTAGAAACACACAGTGCCACATTTTACCATTGAGGGAGAACAAGAGAGAAACATAGAAACAATATAATTTCATTTTTATTGTGATAACTGAATGGGTAATTTATTACAATGTTACAGTTTATTATGTTATGTTAAATTACTCCTCTCAGCTAATTACATTCTCATCATATAATGTCTTTGTTTTGCTTTCAATTTTGCAGTTTATAATATGCAGATTAAAATATTATCATAATTGCATATTGTTATATGTACATTCAGATAGCAGTGCATTTGCTTTACCAATTATAAAACTAATTTCTAATAAACAATGTCATAAAAACATTTGGTGCCGGAGAGAGATTTCAATAAAACAAAACAACAGCACTATATTTCCTTAGTTAAAGTCAATTGTTTCATGCAAAGTCAGAATATTATATAAAATAGCATTGCCTTCAAAGATCTCTAGCAATCACTTCTATACATTCAGATATACAATATCATTAATTATTGTTTATGATAATTTCTCTGAGATGTTGCTCATTTACACACACACAAACACACACACACAATTTCCTACAAAATAATTTACAAAATAATTTAAATACAGGACAAAAAACAAATATCTTACTTTTTCTGGAATAAGATTTTCCAGCTTCAAAGCTCTTTTAGCACTACAAAAGACGGAAAAGCAAAGGGAAATTTTAATCTACGAACATCCTTTACTGGTAGCTAGTAGTAATCTCCATTAACTAACCCTAACCACATGGAAACAACATTTTGTTACTGTAAGAGCTAACCTCATACAGGTATACATTGAACAAGTTAGTAAACACTGCTTTGAAAACTGATCACATTTGTGCTGTTTTCTCACATGGGGCTTACAACTGGAATAAGCAGTTTGATTAGAATACCAGTATCAGCTTACCCAAAATATTTATTAACTATAAAGTACTAACAATGAACACTGTTATACAGAATTGCATAGTAACTTACCTCGTTATTTTTCAAGGTGAAAAAAGCAATTCTTATATTTCAGCTCTTAACATGATTCAGTGCTGCTAGACTATGACTGAATTAAGGAACAGATGCTCTATGACTTTACAGGTCCCTAAACCATAAGAAAATATTTTCTTGCATTCTTCACTGTACTGATTCAGGAACGTGCCAATTTCCTCTCTAAAATCTGTTTTCCTGAACCAGATACCCAGCTGTTAATGGCAATACTAGAAATGAAAAGCTGAATATTTATAATATTTTAGATTGTACAGCTGTCTTCTAAAGAGCAGTCATCAGAATTTTATTGAATGCAGACTAAATACTTTAATGAAAGAAAGGTCAACATAAATTAAGACTATTGTTCCCAGAGACAACTCCAATGTATCTTCTTAAATCTTAACAATATTTAAATATTGTTCCCCCGGTAAAGGAACTAAGAACCTTTAAAATCATTTAATAAATGCATCAGAAGATAATTTTAGATTAAACAACATTTGTAGAGGGTTTTCATTTCAGAAAAGGACATTACAGGTATCACACTGGAAACAGGTCATTTTTCTGTTTCCAAACCACAGTGCTAGAAAGAGTAAACCTCACAAAAAATGACCCGCATAAACGGCACTTGTGTGCAATGCCAAAGCCCAAACTAATCTCTCACAAAAAATTTTTTACTTTATTTATTTTTTGAGATGAAACATATGAGAAAAGTTTAAGGACATCTTTGAAGTATGACTTTATATTGCTAGCTTAAAATGAAAATGAAAAACATTTTTGTCTTTAAAACAAACAAGCAACACTATATGGTATTTATATTTTTCATGTTAAAGGCCACTTGCATTCTTGCCAAGATACAATCAAAGCTGAAAGTATTTGACAAAATTCTTAACGGAATGTTCTTTTTCATACATAATGCCCTGTATTGCTTAAAGAATGCAGACTCCATTACATCTTCTGTATCTCAGTGGCAGCAAGGAAACACTGTGTACATTAATACATTCACTCTGCAAAGATGCTGTAGGGGACATGTATTTGCATTCGACACTAAGGCATGTTATGATGGAAGTTTTTATGGTGGACTTCAAAGAAAGCTGGAAGCAAAAGAACAGTGGAATCTGCACCCAAGATAGCTTTATGATTAGGATAAATGGCAAACTACATGAAAATCCCATTAAACTATAGCAAACTGGGGAAAAAAAAACTAGGAAAAACGGTAGACTGGCCAAGCAGTATGCTATTTAAAATCTGTCAGAGACTTTGGGTGGCAGCAGAGTTACAGCATAACCAAATTTTCTTTCCTCTGCCTGTGGAGATGCTGAAAACTTGGAAATAATTGAACTCGTTAGCCATTCACAGTCCAAGAAATTACCACTTTACCAGGAGAAGAAAAATCGTGTTGCCACATTTCTGTTACACAATTATTTTAGGTACATATTTCCCCTATGCAATAGTAGTAAAACTCAACAGTTGCAAAGACCTTTACAGATTTAAGGAATGACATTTCTTAAATGGGAAAATGAAGGGGCATCAATTCAGGGCTATATTGTGAAAAAGAAAGCATAATCTGAGAAGCATTTATTACGTTTCTTTTGTATCGCTCTTCTATATCATACAGTTATAGGAGGAGAAAATACATTTTATTTAAGCAGGACTGGTTTATCATTCAGATCAAATAGCCAAATGGGACAGTGAATCAATTAAATGTATAGCAGTGTACATGATGTGCTTTGGCTAACGCTGCCTACTAGTTGGAGGTAGCTTATTCTCACCTTCTCAAAAGTTAAGTCTTATGCATGCAATGAGACATGCTTCCATGTAAAAATATATAAGCAAGGATAACACTCAAGCTCATCCAACAAAATATTTTTACTTTATTCTCTTGAGATGAAACATAATGAAAAAAGTTTAAGGACATCTTTGAAGCATGACTTTATATTGCTGGTTTTGATTTTAGGATTATTTTGAAAATGCATTATTGAAAAAACATTTTTTTAGTATTAAAAGAATAAGCTGAGTTATATGGTATTTATGTTTTCATGGTAAGAGCCACTCATATTCTTGCCAAGGGACAATCAAAGCTGAACAGTTGAGTTTTTGGTGTTCTCTAAGTTTGTTTGCTTGAAGATATTTCATTACCTGACTAGATACAGTGTACAGAGTACACACTCATCAGTGGTATTGAGTGTGGTGTTTGCTCCCTGTTTATAAACAGAAACTTGCCTTGCCGTTGTTGGTGGAGGAATTGTTTTCTCATTCATACTTCCTTTGATTAGAGTACAGTATTTTTCCTTGACTTCCTTAATTCTTCATAGACTTTCAGGATCAGAGTACTAAGGAGCAAATCCAGATCAAACACCACACTCACTAGTATCAATGATAGTACCTAGTCAGGTAATGAAACATCTATGATCAAACAACTAAGCTCAGAGAGCACCAAGCACTCCACTATTCAACCTTAAGCTACGTATATTTTCTTCTCTTGGTAAAGCTAAAACGATTTCACAAAATTCTTAGCAACATGTTCCCTTTTTAAATAGAGTCTGTAAAAATACATAATCCTGTTTAAATTAAATTTATTTTCCCAACAAATCCAGTGATGTGAACGTCATAACACTCTTGCTCAGATGATTTCAACAGAACTTGTCATAAATGATTAACAAGCCTTGGAACCACTTTCTGTCTTTTGAGCATAGGCTCAGTTGTGACACGAAATTCTTGTGTTCTTATGAGATAAAGTGCACATATACCCACTCATTAAAGCTAGTGTGACAACATATTGGAAATTTGGCATATTTTGAATGTTTTGAATAGCTTTTTATCGTCTCTCAGCAGCAAGACTGGAGATAGTAACTTCTAACTTAAGGCACCAAGTCACCTATTCCAGCAATAGGGGTTTTTTTGCTCTGAAGAAAATCCTATAACTTTCTTAGCAGCGTGAAACATATTATGTTATGAATCATGATATATTCAGTTTTTGGCCATCTTGAGAATCAGCAATCCAAAACAGTAACATATAGTATAGCTGTTCTGCTCATTTAACCTCAAGGAATCTACCAATGTTACATCAATAAGTCTACATGAAAAACATGTATAATCTGCATTACATGAAAAGCAGCTAGAATTCATATTTCTATGATCATATAGTTTTAAAGTGCTATAAAATTGGAAGCCCAATCAAATCAATCTGCCCTATGCAAGAAAGTAGTCAACTGCCTTTTTGGAACCAGCAAGATATTTAAACCAAATAAGGGACCCTAAATCCAAAAGAACATTAACATATTTCAATGCCCTTTCAAAAGCTGATCTCAAGGCAAGTACTCTGCAAAAAACAAGTTGAGATTGTACCCTTGTGGGAAAGGATCCACTGAATCCATAGCTCATGGCCTGTAGTTCCTTCTATAAGAACACAAGGGCTTGCTTCATAATTCCCTAGTTGGCAAAGTATCCAGACAATTTTGAATTATTTTTGGTACAGTTGCTTTTATCATACCTGTAAATTTTATTTCTTTGAATGTAGTTAAGATTTTGTTACCTGTCTATAAATTAAATATGCCCTGATTGCCTCAGTGACCTAGTTATAATTTTATGTTCTTGGTTTTATTCAAAATAGAAAGTAATTATGTGAATAACTCTGAGAATTCTGGTCAACCATAATAAATTATTACTATCACCATTTCTATGGATACATTAAGCTTCTGAAATACTTCAGACATCTATTACACTGTACACTTCATAATCCCTCAACAATGGAAATACAAGATCTAGAATTTGATCCAAGTCATTCTGGGAAATCTGAAATATTAATGAGTCACATACAGAACATAGAATATAGAATAGTAGAGTTGGAAGGGATCTAAACGGTTGCCCAATCTCTTTTTTGAGCCTCCAGTGATGGAGCACCCACAACTTCTGGAGGCAAGCCATTCCATTGGTTGATTGCTCTCAAGTTAAAAAATGTCTTTTTACTTCTAGGTTGCTTCTCTCCTTGGTTAGTTTCCAACCATTGTTTCTTATCTTGCCTTTTGGTGTACGATTTTGCAGATTTTGGGCCACATCTCTGATTTTAAAGAACTATAAAAATGTACAACAAACCCTGAAATAGACCTGGCAAAAACTCCTTACAGTATCAGGTCCAAATAAAAAAAAAAAGATTGTTTATTTACCTTAGTAATGGAGCAATTTGCCTTATTAGTTCAGAATTTAATCCTCAGCTCTCCTCCATCATGTTAAGTACAACTTAAATTCACCAAAAATTGACTACTTGGAGAATTAATAGAAGTCCATCACATATATGTCAGCTCACATATGTACATGTGCCTGAACATTTTAGAGCTCTTGCTACTGAATACATATTTATTTTTACATTTATATACCGCCCCATTCCGAAGACTCGGGGCGGTTTACAGGTTATAAGCAATACTCTTACA
>JANHFL010009101.1:48438-73891 GCA_032468155.1 Oxyrhabdium leporinum | reverse complement strand
ACCTCAGAATATTGCCCCCACAATCCGGGTCCTCATTTTACCTACCTCGGAAGGATGGAAGGCTGAGTCAACCTTGCTTATTATGGCTGGGTTCACAAGTTGTTGAAGATCCTAATAACATTGTGCTAAGCCACCATGATTTAATGTGATGTATGAACCCAAAAAACAGGAGTAACCTCATATATCCTTTATTATGCTAAATATATAAACTTTTCTGAAACAATGTAAAGTCTCAAAAATAAGTGTTTAAGACAAGCATTTAAATGGGAATTCTCATCATTGCTAAAGTATCAAATGAAGAGAGGTGGAAAAGAATGCTTCATTTCATACTAGGAAACAAAATGAGGTATATGTACTGTATTTATTACCTTTTCAAGCAAACAAAAAAAAAGGAAATCCTCAACCTAAACATTATAAATCTCAGCAGGACTTTTTCCTAATTTGTCAAGCTAAAGCTCATTTGGCTCTCTAACAAGCAGGTGGAAATCACTTTTCACCTGAATATTTATCCCATATGTTCATGGACGTTTTTCACAATCTAGTGCCCTTTTCATATCATTCCCAGATAGAAAAGCCAGTGTTACTTGGGCTGGAAATGATTGGGCTGCTATTGCAATACATTTGGAGGACACCAGACTGATGGAGGCTCTTCACTGTTAGAAATATTTATTATGATGGGGGAGAGGAAACTCATAGGCTGTACATAACTCCAAAGCACAAGTGCCATAGTTATTTTTATATATATATTCCTGCATTAATAGCACTCTGAGTGGCAGCTTAGTGTAATGGTTAAGGCATCAGGCTAAAAAGCTGGAGACCATGAGTTCTAGTCCTACCTTAGGCACAAAGCCAATGGACTAGCCTTGGGTCAGTCACTCTTTAGATCTAAGCAACAGGCAATGGCAAACCACTTCCAAAAAACCTTGTCAACAAAACTGCAGGGACTTTTCCAGGCACTGCCAAGAGTGAAAAACTAACTTGGCAAATGCATGCAAAAATTAGCACCTTACCTAGAATAGAATAATAGAGTTGGAAGGGACCTTGGAGGTCTTCAAGTCCAACCCCTGCTCAAGCAGAAAACCCTATACCATTTCAGACAAACGGTTGTCCAATCTTTTCTTAAAAACTTCCAGTGTGGAGCATTCACAATTTCTGGAGGCAAGTTGTGCCACTGATTATTTTTTCTAACGGTCAGGAAATTTCTCCTTAGTCCTCTAGGTTGCTTCTCTCCTTGATTAATTTCCATCCATTGCTTCTTGTCCTGCCCTCGGGTGCTTTGGAGAATAGCTTGACTCCTCCTTCTTGGTGGCAACCCCTGAGATATTGGAACACTGCTATCATGTCACCCCTAGTCCTTTTTTTTTTCATTTAAACTAGACACACCCAATTCCAGCAACCGTTCTTTATATGTTTTATTTTCCAGTCCCGTAATCATCTTTGTTGCTCTTCTCTGCACTCTTTCTGGAGTTTCAACATCTCAACGCCTACAACAACATCACCTAAATACACTCCTCTGTCAGTATAGTGGAAGACAGTTATTAATGCAACAGAGGGATAAGTCTCTATCCGTCCTCCGGCTAACTGGCGCTGGCACCATCAGGACCCCTTGGTCTTCGGCTGCGCTCGCAAGACCTACCGAACAGGAGTCTCAGTACACGCTCAGCTAAAATGCGCCTAGCAAACCTAACCTCGGCCCTGCGCTGCCAGCCAATCCGCCTGCAATGGTGCCTCTCCGCTCCCCTCTCCCCTTAACTGCCCTCTTACCGCGGCATCAGGACCCCTTCCGAGCCTTTCCTCGGCAGCGAAGCTGAGACTCCCGCCCCACGTCCGAACGGTGCAACGCTCGAAAGCGGCCGGACGGGAACACCAACCCTCAGACTGAAAAAGGCGTTCCTCTTTGCTTGGCTTAGCACGAACGGCCGAGGCTCTTTATTCTGCTCGCTGTTATCGTTCTCCTTTCCTTTCTCTCCCCTCTTGCCCTTTTCGAGTACCATCAGGTTCTCACCAAGATAAAATTTCTCGTAGTTATTTGCAGGCGAGCAGTGGCAAGAAAGAGAAAAGAGGCAGTCCTAAAACTCTGGATTTTATTTTAGGAAAGATCAAACAATGAAAATAACCAGACTTGGGTTGGTGTTTTTCTTTCAGTGGTTAAGACCAATTCTGCTAAGCTATAAGTTTTCCTGAAAATAATTGCAGTGTCTTAGATACTTTGGTGTTTCACAGATGAAATTAAGGCTGCTGTCTGGTATTTTAATACTCTTTCTCCTTTCATTCTCTATTTAAAAAAAAAAGTTCCTAGAAGACCAGTGCGCTCTGCAAATATTCAGTTCTCACTTGAGCACTTTATTGCATTACTCTTCTTATACACACGTGGGCGCACCAACAAAGGTTTAAATAACATCATGAATAACAAAGGAAAATTACGTTTTTTCCAGTTGTGGGAAAATACTGTAGTAAATAAAAAGTGAATGTTATCTCAGATGTCCTAAGGCTAGTCAGGTTTGTGCTCGGGAAAGAAAAAGCTCTATACACGCCTTCAAATGTTTTGACTTACTCTTTCAATTCCAAGTGTAAATACTAATTTTGTAGAAAAGGGTTTTGGAATTGTTTTCTAACGAAGACTAAGGTTTTTTTATTGCATAGGTGAGTCAGTGTTTATGTGATATCCTAGGAATTTACAGTTTCCCCAATGGGATCTGGTATAAGTTTTGAAGAATGGCACTATGGCCAATGGCCAAAAAATCTACAAGAATAGTTGCTTGTAATAATAATCATATGTTAGTGCTGCCCTGAATCAATGCACAGCAGGACAAAGCCCTCTTCATTCAATGATAGGGGTATCAAACTCGCAGCATCACAGCAGCATCCCATGACATATTGCAACTTTTTTCCCCTTCACTAAACCGGGCGTGGGGATCAGCGCATAAAGCAGTGTACTGGGGCCCCTACGGCGAGTACTCACAGGAATAAAAATGTAAATGGTTGATAAAATTAAGCATATTTATTTTATTGCCACTTCCAACAAATAAATATGTAATATGTTGCTGTATTTATATGATACAAGGTACATTGAAGGGTTAACATACACAGATTAGTATGGGGTCCCTATGCTCATGGGACCCACAGGCAAGTGCCCATCAGGCCCATGCGTTAAGACAGCCCTAGTCCAGCCTGTGGGCCGTGAGTTTGACACTCCTGTTATAGAATGTCATCAGCCACACTGATTCATTGCAGATTGAGAGATAAATTTTGCTGACTCTAACCTTCCTTCCTGCCCATCTCACTATCCAGAACGATTCACTATACCACATTGGCTCTCAATTATATGTAAACTTAAGGTATAATTAAATGTTAAATGAGTCATTACATTTCTGTACAGTAATATGACATTGCTCTTTCCCAATTCATAAAATTTGTTCTCCACTAATATCAAGAGAGTTCTCATTAAAGCAATTCAACAATACCTCCAACTATCCCTTTCCTTCAATGAGCCTGTGATTCACTCATCTCTCTTATACACTATGGAATAAACATTGGTTTTCCCCCTCCCCCAGCTATTAATTATCATCACTATTGAGTAATATTTTTGTCAGATGCAATTGATTTCTTTTATTGAGGTTTATTTAAAACATTTGTATAGCTGCCCATCTTTTTGCCAATTCTAGACAACTCCCAATCAATATACATGTAAGCATAGATCTTCATTAGACTACGGGCTTGTGCTATAATCTGAAGCATAACAGAATAATGTTTACATTGTTTGCCATTTTCATTCACTTGTAGCCATATTGTAGGTAGTATCTGAGAGACGACATGTTAGTTGACTAACAACTACTCCCTAATCCTGCAACACCTCAACTCTGCAGAGTGAACAAGTATAGGAACTAACAGTTTCCTTTAGTACAAATCAGATTACCCTAGTATATCAAGGTGACATCAATAACATATTGGGAGGACTATATGGTAGAATATTCAATATGAATTATTAGATGTGCATGGTGTGTTCTAGTCTTGTTGATAGATAAATAAATGACTCAGAAAAGCAATATGAATAGGAAATAGATTTAGGTGTAAATATGAGATAATTACTCTGGAGAAATAATAGGAATTAGACTTTGACAATTCCACGTCTGGCTTCACACCATATTAGCCTCGCCAAAATTATCTCTAGCAATATTTTTTTATTGAACTTTCAATGCATCTTTTATTTGAATAACCATAGTGAAAAGGCTTTCTTCCACTTAAATAATCTGCATACTACATAACTGCCCAAATGAGAAATGGCTAAATAATGACAGAGTTCATGAGCAGAGACATATGTTCATACTTGATGGAATGAATGACTATAAAATTAACATTCTTTTGTTCACTCATTGGCTAGAACTCACTGTCCTTTGTGTGTGCTAACACTGGTCCTTAATTATTATAGTGACACAAGTTTTTAGTAACTGAACTGTGTCCCTGGGGTCCTCCTTGGCCACTATAGTATGAAACTGTCAAGCAAGGCGAACAGTTGTTATAAATAGGGTACTTTATCCATGATAAGCGATTATTATCTTTCTTTCCCAAGTGTAAAAGGCCTATATAATTCAAAAAGTTGCTAGTGATTTAGGCCTCTCAAGTAAGGCTCCAATGAGTCCTGAAAGGGTCCCAACCTATTGTTGTCTTCTTACTGAACTTGATGTATTCGATTTATTATACCAGAATATGTTTTTCAGAAGTCAGCCCTGGATAAAATGATTTTACAGGCTGTTCTATCAACAGTACAATATGCTACAGTTTGATGCACTTTGTGATGGTCTTCTAAAAGCTTAAATCACTTTTGGTTAAAAAAGAAGATGACAGTCTACTTTTACAAGTTATATACTAGAAAAAGACTTGCTCAATTATAATTGTTTAAAAAGAAATGCTGTACGGGTAGTCACTTGTAGTAGATGATGTAGTGCTGTTTTCCATAGACCTACTGAATTTACATTCACTTGACTCTTTTCTGGAAAAAAGAAACCACAACTAACTCTGCACCAAAGATAATCAAATTCTGGCAATAATTGGCTGAACTTTTACAATAATTTTAAGAAAACCCATTTTCATTGATGCATGCTTAGCAATTCAATAATGTACATCAGGGGTCCCCAAACCCTGGACTATGGTCCATTACTGGGCTGTTTGCAATTGGGCGACGCAACTGGCTGACCAATGCACATACACAGCTCATTTTGTGCAAACAGCAGGCCGGTTCGCATGCTCGCAGCTCGACTTCCACAAATGGCAGGCCGGTGAGCATGCAGCTCAATTTGCACGAGCACAAGGCTGCACGCAAGTGTGCATGGCGGGCCGCCACTTGTGCAGTCCTGTTCCTTTCTCCCTCCCCCAGCTGGGCTGCCAAGCCGTAAAGGTTGGGGTTCACTGATCTACAAAGAGGAGCAAATGTGCCACAATAATTCCCATTCAGGTGTTACAATTATTTTATATTTCATCTTTCCTCTGAGGAATTCTAGAGAATTTCGCACTTGAACAATATTGTAGGATAAGTATAGTAAGTGATCCAAAATCAGTGAGTTCATAGCTATTGGGGAATTTGAATCTGGTGTTCTCACCCAGGCTTAGCAGAACCAAGAAACAGACTCCTTGTCCCGAAAAACCCCTCTTTATTTAGTTACTGTGAATTCATGGTATTCACACACAGAAAAGTCCTGGCAATAATCCTTCCAAAGGTTAAGTGCAAAAGCAGTCCTTGGATAATTGCCAGGCCGAAAGCTTCCCGTTGCAAAGCTGTAAATTAATTCCTGGCAAGGAGTCTCCAAGGCACAAACCACGATAAGCAAATCTTCATATAAGCAAACTAATTGTCTCCTGCAATCACCACTCCTCTTTTGCTTCTATTTATTCTCCAGGGAGGGGCCATTCAGCGTCCACATGTGCCTTTCTTTCCGAGTTGGTCCCTGTTCCTTAGTTGTTCTCCTCTCCTGACAGATCTGTGCATATGCACATCTAGAACAGGCTCTAGCTGTTCTTCTTCCCCATTTATCTCCAACTCCGTAGGCAGCTGGGAAATGTCAGAGCATCCATCAGAGCTTTCCCCAGACTCCAGGACTGGCCCAAGTTCCTCCCCAACCTCCTCATCGTCCGAGTCTTCCACCAGCTCCACTGGCAGCTGGCGAGCCATAACATCTGGGCCAGTTCTAGACGAAAAAGAACTGCACTCTTAAGCATTCTTTCTAAAAGGCAAATTCCATTCAATTTAGTGGAGTTTGTATTATTAATTAAATACATTAAATTAGATTGTAAAGAATTGTAAAGTATTTTGTTTTAGTCTTAGCATGTAAAGCTTACCATGGTAGCTGGTCAGTTATGGTTTACAATTTAGGTTATGCAGATCCAAAAACTGGGGCTTATTCAATCCATGGTCAGAAGAAGCCATGATTTAGCATAATGTATAAATCTAGACAGTGGGAGAATAAAACCTAGCAGTTATTTGTCAGTAGTAGTTACTACTTTGGATGGCATTCTGTTTCTATTTTGCCAATGGAACATTGTGGTAGAGAAGATGGGTAGAAGCGTCTAACCTCCAGGAATCTGTGCTACATGGCCAGAAGTTGGCACAATTGAAATGTATTTAATTTATGCATTCTGGCTGTTTAGTCTTCACAAAGGCAGTGCAGTGTGTGAGTGCTACCTCTCATATGCTCAGATTAGGGAAATGATATCAGTGAGGTACAGATAGTCCTCGACATATAATCATTCATTTAGCAACCATTCAAAATTATGATGGTGCTGAAAAACGTGACTCATAACTGGTCCTCAGACTTACGACCATTGCAATGTCCTGGAAATCATATATTAAAATGTTGATTGCTTGGCAACCGGCATGTATTTACATCGGTTGCAGCATTCCAGGGTCATATGATCACCACTTGCAATCTTCCCAACTGGCTTCTGATCAGCAATCTCAATGGGGCAAGTCAGATTCACTTAACAATTGTAATGATTTGCTTAATGACCATGGCAAAAAAGTCATATAATCAGGCACAATTCAGTTAACAACCACCTTGTTTAATGATGGAAGTTCCAGTCCCAATTGTGCTCATAAGTCAAGAACTACCTGTACATCTGGAAAACAGGTTGCAGCAGGAATTACCTGTGTATTACTCCAAAGCAAGTGTGTGTGTAAAGTCCCCAGGAGACAGAATTTGGTACCTTCAGTTTTCTGTCTTGGGAGACTTAACAATTCAGTGTAGAACATTAACTTGTACCAATTACATGGATTTTCATTTTTGTATGTTATCATGATACTGTGATTTATCTTAATGATATGCATTTTGGAATTGCATCTAAAATCTAGGTTTTGGCAGACTGATTGACCTACAAGTTTGATACTGTTGTTATGAACTGTGGTTTAATAGCACTATACTAATGTTACACTTTTGTATGGAAATATAAATATACATGGAAGTTTGTGAAGGTTTCTTTTTATAGAAACGGAGGTACAATGGCTAATTTTTTAATGTATTTCCCATAACCAGAGAGGATGCACAGATGGTGATGTGTAGTGAAGCTTCCAAATAAAAGAAATGGGCTCTAAATATGTTTGCATTATTCACAGGATGTCTGGCGACTTAGTCAGAAAAGCACTATATTGCCATTCTGTAAGCAAATGCCATTCTCTAAAAATTCTGAAGTAAAAAAAAAATCAGCATTATGAAGAGGAAATGTTTTATAAAGATTGCAGAACAGCTTATTTAGCTTTCTCTAAAAATAGCTTGGAAAACTGAATCAAAAAAACAGCTGTACTTAGGTGTTTTTAAATTTAAATATTAAGAAAGTGTTTAACAGGGATGACAAACTGGCGGTCCACACAGGCCACGGCGGTCCACACAGTCTATTAAAATATCAGTGGTGCATAGCATGTGAGTGTTTAATTCATCATTTCATCTTATATCTGGGAAACATAGATTCATACTTTGAAACTATTGTAGCATATTTTGGATCATCAGCCTGCTGACTATCTCTGTCTTATCTGCTCTCCATTCTTATTATACAGTGTTGGTGGATCTTAAGTATAAGGTATCAGAAGCACATCTGGAAGGATTAATTATGATAAACAAATGAGATCCAAAGAGGACGAGAACCCTTTTCAGATGATGTTTACTTTCTGCTTCCCCATCCAACCAAGTGCTAGATATGCCCCATGCAGAGGACCATAGAATTTGGCTTAAAATAAATACATTAAGCCAGGGGTGGGCTGCGATGGGCTCGCATGGTTTTGGGCAGACCTGTAGCGAAGATTCTGCATGGTTCAGCGAACTGCCAAATCCCACTCCTGGCTGGCCCTGCCCACCCCACCTGCCCTGCACCTCCCAAGAATCGCCCCGCAGCCCGTTTTGGATCTCAGGTAAGTACAGGGCCCGCGTGGAGGCTTGGGGAAGGCAAAAAACGGGCCTCCCAGAAGTTCAGAAAGGCCAGAAACGGGCCTGTTTCCGGCCTCCAGAGAGCCTCCGCAGCCCTGGAAGCTATTTTCGCCCTTCCGGAGGCTCAAGGAAAGCCTCTGGAGCCCAGGGAGGGAAAAAACACCCCTCCCCACCAAGGTGCAGGAGGCCGACTAGGCCACGCGCACCCAGCAACTGGGCAGAGAACCCGTTGCTAAAATTTTTGAAGCCCACCTCTGCATTAAGCCCACTATACGATTAATATACCTGTGGATTATTTCATTTAAAAACGGGAAAAACAATTGCCCCAAATTAGTCATTTTCTGCAAATCGCAAATCATTGCAAATCACCAATCAAATTGGCATATGGTATTCCTACAGTTTTTTGAGGGTCATAAGTTGTCTATCACTTACAAGAACATGCTGAGTTTGCAAGAAATTAATATACAACAAACAACAAATACAACTTTTTAATTTTTGGTATATTTATCCAGAATACAAAAAAATATTTTTTTGACAAAAATTCTTTTGTAGTCTCCTTACTTGGTAGGTATTTGTGGCTTTTACAGTTAGTAGTTGCCAAATATCAGTATTAGGTAATCTGCATATTAAAGATGAATGGTGTGAACACAACACCTTTGAGCACGACAAACATTTGCTAATGCCAATTTGAAGATCTATTCAGTACAGGCAGTATTGAGTTCAATTTTTTTTATATAATTAGAGATTCTGAAGAACATCTGTTCGTTTATATTAAATTACCAATAAGGAGTCAAATTACGAGAATGGATAGAATACATGATGGTTGATAAATACATTCTGCTTTATAATTTGTAATATTTATAACATATTTTCTTGTTCAATCATGTCCGATTCTCTGAGACTACCTGGACAAATTTCTGCATTTTTTCCCCACAAGGTTTTTCAGAAATGATTTGCCATAATTTCCTTCCTAGGATTGACCACCCTAAGGTCACTCAACTGAGTAGGAGCCTAAGGCAGGACTACAAACCAGTCTCCCAGTTTCTGGACTGATGCCTTATCCACCGCACCAAACTTTCAATATTCTTCGAATAGCAGTGCATAAATGAATTGTAACTACTTGCTGAAATAGGTTATGAACTAGGTGAAAATGTCTCAAGGCACTTACTGGCATCCAACGGTTCTTTACAAGTACACTTAAAGAGTAATATAAAAGACCTTGTTTTAAAAGTCTTTAGAGGCAAGTTAGCATTTCACAGAAAGTATAGTTCCCAGGAAGTACAAATAATATGTAGGTAACAGAATTTTACAGTATCTCTCTAGAGAGTTGGGGTTTTCCCAGGTTTTGTTTTTTTTTAATGAACATTGTGTCAAAGAAGGAGGCTAAGCAATCTCTTCAGGTAACTAAAATAGCCATATAGCAAAAAATACCATTTAATGGTTAATCACAAAATATGAACAGTGGAAAGTAGATATAAATGCTGTCAGGCATTTAGATTTTTTCTCCCATAACTGAAGTCTTTTCACAAATTATGCTGGAAACTTAGCAGAATTCAGATTGTAGTTAGTCATTTAGCATTGGAAGCTGCTGTTTAAAAAAAGGTAAAAATGCCATTAGGTAATACAATGCCTAAAGGAAATGTATGGATTGTGATCAATATTTCTAGATATGATTTAAAAATGTAAATAGGTGCTGTAAATTGTTTCAAATGCAGGTTTTTCTTCATATGCCTCAAAATATACTGTTTTGCTGTGTATTGATAAAACGGCTAGGAATCAGATATCTAAAGCCTGAATACAAATATATTTTATAATAGATTTCATCAGCAATGAACAGGTGTGTCACATGTTATACCTGCATATAAGGTGTGGACTGAAGCCAGTAAAGCAGAACTATAGCTGTAATTTTAGAAACTAAATTGTGACCCTCAGGGCAATGTGGCAATTGGAAAAAGATAAGTCAGCATAATTTTTACATCAAAAACTGTTAATAGAATAATTGCAAAAATTCTAGTTTTTATTTGGTTTCTGGTATTTTGCTAATGAAATGGGAGAGCAGCACCGCCCACTATTGTTAGCAGCAACTAGCAGAATAAAATCCACTGGACTCCTTTATTTTATTGTGCTAATGAATTTTAAATAGTTCATAGTAGATTTAAATAATACTATAATCAAGAAAGTAAAATTCAAATCACTACAAATTTGGATTGCTTTGAAAAAAAATCAAATGTATCAGTTTCAACAAATGTGATTTTTTTTTCTTTATTATATAGTCCTTCAGCAAGCCGGGCAAAATCCATCTCAAAGGCCTGGTACAATAATAAATATTAGATACTACTACACTGTATTTCAGTTTGGCACCATTATTTCATTAGTAACTTTAGCTTGATTGCCAGAAATTATAATTTGTCATTATTGCCACAATCGTAAAAAAACTTGCTAGTATCTGTCATTCTAGTTCTTTTCTTTGTATGAGTTGACTTTTGTATCACTTATGTTCAAAAATTGAAGAAACGATTGAACATAAAATACAGCATATCAGCCATCTGTTTATCATTCCATTGATTTAACAGATTGAGTAGATTTTACTTCAAATATTGGTTGTGATGCATCCAGCAGGAAACATTTAAGTGTGCCATTAACTGTAGTGCAATAAGCTTAATTAAATACTTGACTGTCCCTCTGAAATTAGGTGAACTCAGAACTTTTGAAGTATCATCAGTGGCTGTGATTTGTATTTTAATATGTGTTCTTCCCTCAATTGCAAAGGAAATACTATAAAAGTTCCAAAAATAAGTGTTTTTTTGCTTAAATAGTACAACTTACAATACAATTACAGTTTAGAAAATAGCAAATAAGATTATGAAAATGTACTAGCAGTGCTCTGCTTTTATATCTAAATTCAAGCAATAAATATGGGGTAAATGATATGAGCTTATGAAGTTTCATTATACCCAGTCACTTAACAAGTTAGTTCATCTTATTCATTTACTGATAACTTTTTTGGACTGCAGAGAATATTTTATTCAGACATTAGTTTGATAACTAGAGAAAAACATAATCTAGTGAACTTTCCCTTCATAATGAGAAGACATACAGATAGTCTTTGCTTAATGCTGGCCTCATGCAGCAACCATTCAAAGTTAGAAACAAGAAAGAAAAAAAATCTTCACATTTATGGTCATGGTAGCTTCCCATGATTAAGTGATCACCATCCCGTGATTTGTGACAAGCAGAGTTATTAGAGAAGAAGGAATTAAAATCATAATTTGCAGTCATGTAATTCTTTGCTTAGCAACCATGCTACTTCAGTTAGCAACTGACGGGGAAGTAAGGTCATAAGACCATCAGTCATGTGATTTTCCACTTAGTAACTGTAGCACTTAGCAGCCAGACTGCCAGTCCCAATTATGGTCACTAAACTAGAGCTGCCTTTAGTATCATAATGATGCCGATTTCAAAATATGGATTCTAATGTTTATTAATTCAAACCAGATGGATCCTGTAACGTTTGAGTACAATGTTCCTTGGCAGACATAGGATGGAACCTTATTACCAATTATCAGTGAAGTCAGTACAAATCACATATATTGCTCTGTCAGTATAGATACCATGAGCAACAAAACTTCAAAGCTTATTGAGGCAAATGGAGCAGAGGTAAGGGTTTTGTTGTTCTTTATGTTTTCCTCACCAAATACAAGCTATGCAGGTGTGAAAGTTTGGTAGAACAAAATAAGCCTTCCCACAAAACAAAGCATTCTTGAATAAAATTGCACTGAGAAATTCAAAATTGAATAATTTATTAGGACCGTAAATGCTTAAGTAGCCTGAAAGATTATATATCACAACCATCTTAGGAAAGGTAATTGGAAAGAAATATCCTCAAGCCTGCTCAGATCAGAAGACATTAATTGGTAAATATACACTGTTGCTTGAAAATATTGACTGTTATCTAGACTAATAAGTTTTACAGGTAATTTCTTTTAAATAAGTTATCCATTCAATACCCATTCCGGTGGGAGAAAAGCAACCAAGTCACTTTGCTAAGTCAATATTTGTAGAGTGTTAATATTGATCTTTTCCCATTTGTTTTCCCTTTCCTGATTCAACCTTTACTAGTTTTCTTTCAACAGAAAATAATAGCTACAGAAATAAAAAACATTAGTTGGAAACTGTTAAAATGCATTAAAAATGTGCACCTTGAGACCACTGTATAAGGGAGAGAGAATGGTTATGACCATCTAATGTAACTGCTGCTAGAAGACTGAACTGATTGTTCTCTGGAGTTACATTTTTGTTTCAAATAACAACTCTCTATTTGTTATTGAACTCTGAAGTCCTTTATATCTTGAACATTGCTGGGCAGTGACATTTGTTCTATATTAAAATTTTAAAGCATCCTCTCTGAGGATATTTTTTCTCTGTGTTTAGGTATTTGAACCCCTACACAATTTAGCCTGTAATTCCAGTATGTTCAAAGATGATATATTGTGTGTGAAAATATGGAGTTTTGAACCACTAATAACAGTTTCGATTTCAACAGCCTAATAAAGAAATAATGAGAACTAGCTTTCCAATCTCTTGCTTATAAACTATCAGGCTGGTAGCTATAACAAATTTGTTTGGTTTGTTCAACTTAGGCTGTATTTCTATGTAAGCAGTAGACTCTCTGACGATATGTAAGGAGATATAATTCATTTATTTATATAGCTTGAATGCTGGCCATTTCTATAGGCTAGACAACCAGTATAAACATACAAAGTTCTCCAAGGAACTCCTTACATATTGGATCATAAAAATTAAAAAACAAGCACCAACAAATATAAATACCACATACCAACAAAATCACCTCTAAGAATATCTTACTTCTCTGCAAGACAGAACAGTTAGGAGTTTGATAATAAATCATATGTAGCCTATGTATATTCTCAACCCAACCCAAAAACCATGTACTGTCCTTTACATAAAAATGTGTAAAATAAGTTTCTCAATTTAGAGAAAACTTCAAGATTGAAGACTAAAATGTCCATGGGGTAAAAGATTCAAAATCAATAATTAGATACTAAAATGCCTTTATTTACTCAATTTCGATGTTATTTTTATCTTAACTTTGGAAAATAACCACACAAGAAACAAGAGGGCTATACTTACAAGGTGACTCAACAAACACACTCATACCTAGGAAATCAATAATATCCACATTTGTGTTGTATTTTGCTCGTGCCTACTGTCAAATGTCTTTAATAAAGGCTTATGTTAGGGAATAACAAAATAAATAAAAGCTGCCTCTTCCATTGCTCTATCTTTTCAATCACCTGTGATATTGCAGCTTCAGGAAATCTCACATCAGTTACGAAAGGTATTCTAGGTGGTCATTTTATTACATATTTATTATGTAGTTATTGTCTCTCTCTTTTTTGCAGAGGTTATAAATTTGTTTCCTTTAAGGAAGCCTTTCCTTTCCAATTTCTTAGCATTGTAGATGTATTATTTTGTTGATGGAAAAAAACATGTTATCCTCCAACTAGTATACCTTGTGCATTTCAAAGAAGTACTTTTTGGAATATGGGTTTATGTTGAAGGTGCTAGATAACTTGGGTTTCTGAGATTATCAGTGATGACTGATATATTTCCCATTCTTCTTTCAGCATCATTTTGAAAGGCTTTTCCCATTTCATGTCTACAGTAATGTCTCAATGGCATACCACATCCTTTCAAACTGAAAAGGAAAAAAGTCTGCCAAGTAGCAGGAAACCTATTCCATTGCATACATTTTTATATGTTGTAATATATTTCATTAAAAACATGCCTTGATCCAACAAAATGCCTTGATCCAACAAAAAAAAATCATGTCAATCTACTGTCTTTTGAAATTACCTGAGTTTATACAATGAAGTATATATACTTAAATGGAAGCTAACAGAGCTCCATATGCTGTCAAAATGGCTTCATTACAGTTCAATTATAAAGCTGTAAAATTATGTTTGCCTTCTGATTCTTTAATGAAACCATATATAGGTAATCTGCAGATATAATTAATTTTAACACTTTTATTCACCTTTAGTATAAGATAAGGAATTAGGAAAAGCATCCAGAGAACAGATTCTCTGGCACATGGATATCATATAGATGAATTCATTAATGTTGATAAGAAACTGTACAATGCAGAAAAAAACCCTGAAATTAATGAACTGTTTCGGTAGAATTATAACAAATTAAATAGACTACAAAAGAGCAACAGCATATCAAGATTCTAAAGAATAAAGTTCAATCTGTTTTTAATGCTGATTGTTTATTTCCAACGCTATATAATATTCAACATTATCTTGAAATGCAGGAGCAATTTTTAAAAATATGTCATGAGAACATTTACATTTTGTGTTTATATACCGATCTCAAAGTATTTCGGTAGTTGATTTTTCTAGCCAGATCCTTAAGTGAATGATATTGGAAGTGTGGTACTTTTTGCAAATTCCCCGACTGTTGTTACAGATAAAATATATCATAAAAGGCTATTCTTTTCTCAGTGTTGAGAATGAATTATT
This sequence comes from Oxyrhabdium leporinum, assembly GCA_032468155.1. Classification (NCBI taxonomy): domain Eukaryota; kingdom Metazoa; phylum Chordata; class Lepidosauria; order Squamata; family Cyclocoridae; genus Oxyrhabdium; species Oxyrhabdium leporinum. The sequence continues at coordinate 58,938 of JANHFL010009101.1, read as the reverse complement.
ATATTCTCCAAAGTGTCACAGATAATATTGGGGACATGGTTGTAACAGCCCTATTTTCATTATGAGCATCATAAACCCATCCTTTATTGCACCCTGTGGAAGACTCTAGTTACACTTTATATTCTGGACTCTTTTACTCAGCTATATCTTGGCTTCCATTGACTAAAAATCTAAATGATGCTTTAAAAAAAAAAGATCATACAGAAGATGCAGAATAATTGCTTCAGCTGCACTTAATGAAGTAGCAGACTGTATTGGTTTTGAAGTGTTGATTTACAGCACGGGGGTCAAACTCGCAGCATCACATTGATATTTTTTCCCTTTGTGGAGCTGGGGCGGCCTGCACACCACACATATGGCCTGCGGGCTGCCAGTTTGACACCCATGATTATAGTATTGTTATTGGAGACCAGATATGTAGTTTCCCCTCAGTGATTTTTGGAAGCCCTTGGAAGATAATAGAATCCTAAATAACAGGGTAATGATTAATTGAAATCTTCTGGAATGAAGGGATTATGCACAGTAAATACTATTCTTTGATCATTCGTAACTGTCTTCTCTTTTATATTTTAAGTTAAGTAATGACTATGATGGTTTCCTCATTTTTCTTCTGTTCTCACTTTCCACTGATTCTGATATATTGTAAGATTCTGTTTCCATACAAATGTTTATTGTGATTACTTGAAAAGGCCCAGTTGAATTCAATTAGAATCTCACAGAATAGAATTGCAGTCTTTGAGTAAGTTTCTGATAAAATAAGGTTTATGGAAAAAATGAACATTACCTCAAATTGTTTGAAATGAATACATTGTCAGTTTCAGTAATGAAAATATTTTCATTGTTAACCATATAGTCTCTCCAGAATCCTGGCATCACCACTGAATACATATTTTTATAACTTCCATTATTAAATTTTCAAATTTGAGCATAGAAAAATGTTGAGAAAAGCTGGTTATATAAATTATATGTAGCATGTTCATTGTTTCCAGATTAAAAAGATTGGAAAATGGTGGTTATGTCCAGTGAATGGATTTTTTTAAAAAAATCAATGTTTGTTTACATTAATACTGAAATATATTATTTTATTTATTTATTGCATTTATTCAGTCTGAAGAATGCTAGTCTTATCTATTGCCTTCCTTCTACAAACAAGCTTAAAATTTCAGTAAGATATCAGATTTATATAACCTTCAAGAGCAAGAAGTATTGAAATGCTATATTTATCTCAGAGTCCATCTCATACACTAACTTCAGAAGTAACAGAACACTAGACAAGTAAATGTCAGTTCTGAAATTAAAACCATGCTAGTAATTTCAGAATCTGTCCTTCAAGTCAAGCTGAAGGCATTCATACTGATGCTTATTGTAGCTGTATTTTAATTTATGGAAGAAATGAAATTATAATTAGAAAACAATTTTTGAGCACAAAACTAAGTCTGCTTTCGACTGAAGCCACTGTTGGAGTACATCCATCATGGTATGTCCCACTGGGAAAAAAACCATGCAGCATTTTATTCCATTAAACAACCCTTAACCAGGGTGTAACAAGGAATACAAAGTTTGGTTATGAGTTCCCTCTGCAATGATAGTTGGGATGATAGTTAGGATTGTGACTGAAAGTGAAAAAAGAACAAATGTATACTCACTGCTATAAACTTAATGAGAAAAAAATTGTTTCCAATTTTCACTCAAGTAAAGCCATACAGAAGGGGAAAAAATTCTGCTCTTAAGAGTTAAAGTTCCACCTTCTTACTTACCAAAAATCAAATTAAGCAGATGTATAAAATCTGGAAGACTTTGTGGGATATGATTGGAATGTATCATGACTTTGTAATGTATGGAGATTTTCTAGAAAATAAACCATTAAAATGTGTATTGCTAGTATTGCATTGCCAACTCTTGGTGTAGTATGTAGATAGAAAAAAGAAATGTATATGACAAAATGTCTGTCAATAGAAGCCTGACTACTAATTTATGATAACCCTGACCTGTACTGGCTCAATAATTGCATTTTGGCTTTTACACTCAAAGAACGTAGACTGTGACACGCAAAAACTTGAACTTTTCTCTTTAAAATGTTCTATCTGACTTAATTATTAATATCTTACCTTTTTATTTTTAGGTTTACATGTTAAATACAAAGGACATGTATCAAGAACTGGGAATTTATTTCACACTTCCAGTCTGCAGCCTCTTATTCATCCTCATGTTAGTCTTTGGTTACGACTAAACCCTTGTTTGTGCGATGTTTACACCCGGCCATTTTCCATTCATGCATATTCTCCAAATCTTTTAAGTATCATATATTTGTTAAATATCAATAATGGAATAGAAGCAGTAATTGATTAACTGTTCAGAATTCAATCCAATGAATTTTGTTTTTGCACAATATGCTACAGTAAGATGTAGTTAGCTAGTTTATAAAGAAACCAGCTGGACAACTCTAGGCCAATCATGGTCTCTCAGCCCAACTTACCTCACAAGGTTGTTGCTGTGAGGGAAATATGAGGAGGAAGCTATGTTGGATATGTTTGCCACTTGAGTTATTTGTAACAATGATAAAGGTGGTATACAAATAAAATAAAAATAATCTCAGCCTCAATGATTAGTTTATTTACTGTACAGGTCTACCCAATTGGATAAATGCCATAAGCCATGGTTTAATTAAACATAAGTTAGTGTGTGACATGAACACAGTCTTGTCATGTGTCTGACTGATTATTCATTATTTGTATCACAGCTTAGTCCATCTCTTTCTTTTGGTGATGAAGCCAAAAGGATTTGAAGTAACAAGGCTAAACTAAAAATAATAGTTATAGCAGTTAGTGAATTTTGATTTGTCTTGGAAAAGTAAACATTTACATAACCGTTGATAAATATCTAAGAAATTCCTAGGTCTGTAAACAAAGTGATAATTTGGGTTAATTAACTTAAGGAATTCTTGAAGAAAGCATGGAAACATAACTGTATATTACTACTAAGGAAATTGCAAGAACAGGTCCATGTAATCACCAAGATTTAAGCTTGACTCAAAAAAAAATCATCTTTCTGGCAGTGATAAAACTAACAAGGTTCTGAAAACAGGAAGCTCATATGGGAAGCCAACTCATCCTCTTTGTAGGGAGAAGAAAAGTGAGATGCTACAAACCACAAGTTTTAGACAAAGAAAGCAGGTGAGTGAGACAGCATCCTTCAAGTCCCGTTCTGTAATGACCTGTGAGAATGTCCTTGAGACAGGAAGAAGAGGAGAAGCTGCAGAAATTAGGCTATTTCTAAAACTCTAGTGCAGGCATGTCAAACTGGTGGCCTATGGGCCGGATACGTCACGCACAGGCCATGCCCACCCTGGCTCCACAGAGGCAAAAAATGTTGGGACACATCATGATTCGGCCCGTGACGCGATCAAGTTTGACACTTGTGCTCTAGAGAATCTTCTGCTTTTAGGAAGAGAACTTGCAAGATTGATATTAGTCTTGCAAGATACTCCAGACAAAAAGCCCCTCCCCCAAGTACTAGGGTTACCTTTATTATAAGTTTAATAGAATCTTGCAAGACTGACAGTACATCTTTCCCCTCACCATTACCAGGAAACTAGGGAAGTCACTTCTAAGATGTTTGCCAGACCTTCATTCTTTCTGCGGGTATTGTTTTTAAGTGCCAAGTTCCTATGTAACAAAGCTGCCTTTGTCCACAATCTTACCTTGGAGGAGGGCACCGACCTGGCACATATTACAGGGATCTGGTTTGGCCCAGACATGCTGCTGTATCAACCTTCCTTCTGCCCAGTGGTTACCCTGTCTGAACTGCTGGATTCCGTAACAATGAAGTCCTATGACTGCTAGTTCTTAGAGATTTCAATTTGCCATCAGTAATGTCGAGTCTGGGGCAGCTCAGGAGTTGGTGGCTTCTATGACCTGTCCCAAGTCATCAACAGCCAAAAGCTGCAGTCTGGGTTTTGTCTCAGGGTGGTTAAGATGTGATCTGATCGTGGATTATATTAACATTGATCCATTGGTATAGAAAAATCATTCTTGGTTGCCTTTTGGCTCAGTGGTATCACTTTCCCTGCAGGAAGACCCGGCCTATTTGATCGGCCTGCGCCAGGTGCATGATGGATCCTGGAGATTTCCAACAAACGTTTGGGGTCTTCCCTGAGGGCGGTTTGGTTAAGGATACAGCTATCTTTGGACATCTTGGGCGTCCTTGGATAATGTCAGAATAAGGCATGAAATTAATCCAATGGCAGTGCAGATAAGGACCAACTAAGTACAGGTAGTTCTCCATTTAACAATAGTTCATTTAGTGACTGTTCGAAGTTACAACGGCACTGAAAAAAGTGACATCACCATTTTTCACACTTATGACCATCGAAGCATATCCATGTTCATGTGATTTACATTCAGGTGCTTGGCAATTGATTCACATTTATGACAGTTGCAGTGTCCCGGGGTGTGTGTGTGTGTCATATGATCACCTTTTAAAATCCTCTGACAAGCAAAGTCAATGGGGAAACCAGACTCACTTAATGAGTGCATTAATTTAACAGCTGTAGTGATTCACTTAACAAATGTGGCAAGAAAAGTTGTAAAATGGGGCAAAATCACTTAACAAATTTCTTACTTAACATAAATTTTGGGCTCAGTTGTGATCAATAAGTTGAGGACTACCTGTATATCTCAGTCATGGGCTGAGAATGGGAAACCAAGGCATATCCTGGGACCACACTACAAGATTTCCAGGGCACGTCTGTGCACTAGTTAGGGACAAGTAGAGAAAAACCCCGAGTCAGTCTTATATTGTCCTTAGCTGAACTCCTTTAGTTCTCCCCTTATTTCTACACCATCCAGGGGTCTCAAGGTGTGTAGAAATCTGTAACCCATTGGGCTGGAGAAAGGCAATCCCTGCGCAGGCGGGCACTAAAGAGAGGAGAAGGATCTGCTCAGGCAACGCCTGGATACTTTTCTGCAAAGCCAGACTGGGGCTTTATAAGCGTTTTAACCCGGTCGTGAGGAAAGGATCCTCTGCGACTTTAAATTTAAGTGGGAGGAGATGTGGCTGCTTGGGGTAAAGCCAGCCCAGCGGCTGCTACGAAAGGTAGAGCCAGCCTTGCAGCCAAGCCAGCTCCTCTCCAAACCGCCCGCCAACCCCCGGCCACCATGGTGAAGATCGTGACCGTCAAAACCACCGCCTACCTCGACCAGAAGCCGGGCACCAGCGGCCTCCGCAAGCGGGTCAAGGTTTTCCAAGGCAATGCCCACTACGCCGAGAACTTCATCCAGAGCATTATCTCCACCATCGAGCCGGCGGAGAGGCAGGCGGCCACGCTGGTGGTGGGGGGCGACGGGCGGTTTTACATGAAGGAGGCCATCCAGCTGATCCTCCGCATCGCCGCCGCCAACGGGGTAAGTCGGGCAGCCGCCTCGGTCTGTCGGTCACCCTCCCTCGCCGGGGTGCCCGCGGGTTTGCACGCCGGTTGTGGGAACGTGGCGTTGTTTGCGTGCCTGCACCCCTTCGGGCAGGCGACGGGAGTGTGACTCTTTCCGGTTGCCTCCCCCACCTCCGCCCAATTCCGTACCGGTGAGCTTGGTACGAGGTTGGGAGGGAAATGCCTTCCGGAGAAGTAGCCGGCAGCGCCTGAGGCGATCTTATAGGAGGCCCCGTTTTTGGCGGGCGCCCGTCGGCCTCCGCCGCTTGGAGTCCGCCTCATGCCTTTGAATGGCGTCTGCGAGCTTTGAGACGGGCGGGGGGGGGGCTGATGGCAGTGCAGGCGAAGTGAGCCCGCTCGGGGACGAGTTTTAGAGCCGAGAACCTGCTTGGGTTCCTCCCCGCAGGCCTTCTCTTAAACCACGCACCGTGGCTCGGCCCCGTTTCTGTGTTATCTGTCCGTCAGCGAATAAAGATTACGTTGAGGGAAGTGCACTTAGTTGGCAATGGGCCTTCCTACTTGGTTTTGGTTGTTTTTTTTTGCAAATGTGTATTCGGAGCTGCAAATAACCCTTCGTGAGGGGAAATGACCTCCAGCAGAGAATGGAGGCAAGGCTGAAACTTTAGGGCGATTTGGGATTGTGGCCTTGGCGAGATAATTATTTTTACACACGGGTTCCTTGCCGGTTTGGGAGTGGGGGGTGGGGGTGGGGTGGACTGTGATGGCACTCGGGGCTGGCTAAGCTGTAAAAGGCTCTGCAATCTTTGACATTTAAGTTAACCTTTCAGGCATTGCAGATACGGTTTCGGCCCTGAGGTACCAGCAACTCTTTAACAGAGTCTGTCCAAAGGTTATCTATCCTTGTTTTAAAATAAATAGGGTTTTCCTAACATGGGGACATGGGCTTCATCCATCCGATTGTAGGAACGCTTTGGGACAGACTTCGTCTTCGGATCTTGCATGCAAGGTGCAAAATTCATTGTAATAGTTTTGCAAGCACTGGAGGGTTCAAAAGCCTGTCCTTTAGGTTGATCTGAGGTGGTGAAGAGCAAATCTGATGTTTTAAACAAGTGTGGATTAAATTATTCTGAGTAAACATTTGTGTGAAGAGTTGGCCTATTTAAAAAAAAACCATTTTATTTATTTATAACCAGCCTTTATTATTTGTATAAATCTTTCCAATCAGGAACTGCATTAAACAGTATTGGTTCAAAAAAACCTTATCCTATTTGTATGATATTTTTTTTCAGCTGGGTTGTTAAAAAGCATTGCTACTCTCTTAAACTGAACAGACTTTCTCTTCCCAACCTTTATATTATGTTTATTTTTTATGTTTTAACTTGGTTATAAGCAGCCTAGAGTTCTCTCTTGGTGAGATGGGCAGCATACAAATTCAAAAATTTAATCTGGTGTTTACCAGACCTCTTTGTTTTCAAATCCTGTCTCATTTAGCAACACACCCTTTTTTGGAGGGGGGTGTTATTATAGTGAATTACAATGTGTGAAAGGTACCAGGTTGAAAACAACAGAAAGACGGACATATCTTTACTGTGGCAGGGGATTAAATTGATGGAGCTCTGGTGTATATCAATCTTCTTGCAGTCCTTTTCCCAATCATGTTACAGTTTCTCAGCTCTTTTTTCAGATCCAGAAAGAAAACTTAGGATCCTAATGCAATGGTAGCCAACTTTTTACATCTTTTACATTACAAACAAGAGGAGGAAGGTACATTGGATATGTTTACTACCTTGAGTTATTTGTAAAAATGAGAAAAATGGGATATAAATAAATAAAATTTATATCCAACATACCTTCCCCCCAAACATACCTTCCTCCTCACAACAACCACCCTATGAAGTAAGTCAAGCTGAGAGAATGTTACTTTGCATGTGCATATTTCTCAAGCAACAGCGCTGAAAAAAACTTGTGGGTGGATTCACCAAAAACACCCAAAACGTGGAATCAGCTCATAGCTTACAACAATGTGTAGACACTGTCTTTGGCTAGGCATGGACAGACTGACTAGAACCTTACAGATGCTTTTTTAGTCTTGGAGACTGATGCTTACTGGAAAAAGCATTGAGCAGTTTGACATCAGCAGTAGTTAATTTGTGTTATTCATTAGCAGAATTTGCTTATGATACATAGAATAAAATGATCCATAAAACAATGCAAACATCAAAATACAATCAGTTGCTTTCCTAACTAAAATGTTCCTGTGAAATATTTTAGGGAAGAGGATTGACTTTATTACTTTCCAGAAAGACAAAAGGGTAGAGGGCAGCCTTGCCTGAAGGAGCATATTATTCCCAAGTGAGATTGCTGCTCCCAAGGATGTCATTCTTTGTGTTCCAATTGCCCAGCCTCTTATGGGGTGAGCTCAATCAGTCTAGATAAAATATGCTTACCTTACCTAATCTAGATTGATTAAGCTCACCCCATAAGAGGCTGGGCAATTGGAACACAGAGAATGACATCCTTGAGAGTAGCAATCTCACTGCAAATATTTTTTTTACTCTACTAAGTTAATTGGCACCATTCAGCAAGTGGACAGCCAAACAGTCACATTCTTTGTGAGCTGCAGCTTTTAACTTTTCTTTGAGGGCAGGCTCACAAAGGAAACTATAGTAGTCTGAGAGATGCCAAGATGGTGCGTCTGAGATAATGAGATGAGAGGCATATAATTTTAATAAATCACTATCTTTAGTGATTCATTGTCCAGGAAGGGGCGCAATAACTAACCTACCAAAACTGGATAAAGGTTCTCCTGGCTACAACTTCCATCTTCAGTTCTAGCAGGAGTCTAGGAAAGCACCCATGTTGCATACCAGATCTTTCATGGGAAGTGCATCTCTAGAACAACAAATGAGATTATACAACAATGCCCATCTTGTTTTTTAACAGTTTTGTCTTGCTAGGATTATCTCACCCATTAACTCCCTCACAGCTTCCAAATATCAAATCATGACTTAATTATATTTATATAACATCCATCTCACAGAAACATGACTATGGGTGGCATGCAATAAAATCATAAAAGACAATTACAAAAATATTATAAAATTAAAACAAATATTATTTTTACAAACCTAAATATAGAAAGGAGAGCATAGATGTTGCATACAATGTAGCCACCTCATTAAATCCTCATTTCCATGAAATCTCAAGCTTGTAGACATAACCAAGTTTATCAGACTTCCAGAGTGACATCAAAGAGGGAACCAGTCAATAAGGTTTGGGGGTGGGGTGGGTAAGGTTCCTCAGGTTGGGCTCCATGGCAGAAAAGGCCTATATCTTGGGTTTCGCCAAACATAGTTCCTTAGTAGATGAGACCTGGAGGTGATTTGTTAGGTCCCCTGCTGTCTGAGAAAAGATCAAAGCTCAGGAGGGGGCTGTAGAACAGCTGAATACCTTGCACTGAAACATGGCCTATGGCAGCTGCTCTGGGCACACTCATGTAACACAGGTGTACCTCCAGCTCAACCTTGCCTGTTGAATCATGGGAGCAGGTTACATTTTCTCTTCTTTCATTATTTCAACCTTAGCCACTGAGGAGATGTAAGCTCCATCCATCACAATGCACAAATTCACAGTGCAGAGATTCAGTGCAGACCTAATTAAAGCTTTTCCTTTCATTTGCAGAGATAATTAGACTTTCATCTCACCAGGACACTTCAGAAAGATCTATTCCTTTCTTCAATAAAAGCTACATCAAACAAAAGCAGATTTTAATCGCATTTTCTTTGGGGCATGAGTCAATAATGAAAGATGTCATGGGTAACAAAAATTGTGTTGCAAGGGGGGAAAAAGAAGAGGGAAGCCTAAGCAATGCTCTTTAATTAACATCATGTTTGCAAACACCATTAATTTCCCTCATTAAAATGATTTTTATCTACAACTGATTGTTGATAAAGCAATCGATTTGAGTATCTCATCTGTTTCATCACAAAGCAGGAACCCCATCTGCTGTGCTTTCAAAGTGGTAATCATGCAGAGTGATAAGCAATATGTGAGAACAATAAAAAATGCATATGTGAGTGTGTCAGAGATTTTCAAGGAAGAATACTGGGCAAAGGCCACCTTTAAACAGATCATGTATTAAAAATGATTTGATGTCAGGCCAAAGGATAAATATGTCACAAAGATCAGAGTTGCATAAATAACAGATGAATTAACAAGTGGAAATGGGAAAGGTTTCATCTGTGATTAAGGAATAATGGTAAGCAGATATAGGAGGGGAAAGAACCATAATAAAAGGCCAGCCACTTAGCTGCATTTAACACTGATCTACTCTCATTTATGATGTAATACCAGATGACAAATGTGCATTGCTCCCTGACTATGCCTTCTAATTAGTGGTACACCAGAGCAGAAGCTTTTCTCTGGTGTGATGTTTACCACTGGAGACTACATAAAGCATTTTTGGCTTTAAGCCCATATTGTTGTTTTCAGTTTTTAGTTATTTTCAGTTTTTAATTCATACTCTCCACAAAAATAGTGGGGTCCCAACATGAAAATTGGTGAAAACTGTTCAAAGCACAATAAAAGCCTGCTGCTTTCTATAGATATTATATAATTCAGTCATTCAGCTATTTGATAAAATAATGAACATATGAACATATATACTATTTAAGTATTCAAGGCCATGTAAAAAAGTCCCTCTCTGAGGGACATGGGCAGTTCAGAAAAGTGAAAAATAAATAAATAAAATTGAAAATATTTTGCCAACCAGAATAAGATGCTCTAAACCTTCATAAAATGGACCATCAAAAATATGTAGGTCAAACCAACAGGATACATGAGAAATATCCCTACCTCATATTGATTCCATTTGCATCAATGTGATATTAAAAAAAAGTCAATTTAGTATATGGAAGTGTATGCATTGTTTAACTATGAGAAGGAGAACAAAAGGAATTACAAATCCTAAATGTAATTCTTCCCAATTTCATTATATAGTATCTATTTTGTGGATATATTAAGGGGTGGAATTCATCCAGTTCGGATCGGTTTGGATGAACTGGTATCTCTAATGATCAGCTGGCCAGCTAACTTCACTCAGACGATCAGCTGGG
>JANHFL010009101.1:17220-31709 GCA_032468155.1 Oxyrhabdium leporinum | reverse complement strand
GAGGGTCGGAGCACGCCACCTCCACCAAATACCGGAGGCGGCGTGATCCCTTAGTATAATATGGCCCTCCACCTCCGCCGTTTTCATTAATATTCCCCATACTTTGTCACTACTTTAAAAATGATAATCTCATGTGTATTTTTATTCTTTGCTGAACTAGTTGTTGGGCCATATGTAAAAAAGATTCTATGTGAAGAGCTTGGAGCAGCTGCTAATTCTGCTGTGAATTGCGTACCTCTTGAAGACTTTGGTGGCCACCATCCTGATCCAAATTTAACTTATGCTGCTGATTTGGTGCAGACCATGAAGACAGGAGAGTATGATTTTGGTGCGGCCTTCGATGGAGATGGGGTACGTATGTGCTTTTGGGATTTGTTTTTTCTTCCCTTTTGCAAACATGGACCATGCCATGAAGCAGAATTGGATATAGTTCGTGCATACCTAAGTAGTGGGACTGCCTTGATAGGAATAAATTGAATTCCAGTTGATAGCTTTACATGATAGTGTGGTTTGGGGAAACATATTTGATGTTGAATGTTAGAAAAGTATTCCATTTTAACAGGTGACAAGCTATGAGCAAAAATCATAATTATCGGCAAGTTATAAATTATATTATGGTTGTCTGCATTAGTTAATGCTGCCATTCATGAGAGATGGGGTTTGGTGTTGCTTGAAGGAGTGGAGGTCACAACTAAATTTTCTGAAGAGTATCAGAAGGCAGGATGGTGATTCTGGCTTCCCCAGAGGAGCACGGCTGAAATATTTGGTTCTTCGGAGAGTTTTAAGGGTAGGAGGAGAATAAGAACCTTTCAGAGGCGAATCATTCCCTCTAACCTACTTAAAATCATTTAAACTTGAATCAAAAGCATGCTCCCATAATTTGACTATGTTGCAACTGAATTTCAGCAACAGTATCTTGGGATACTAGAAGACCACATTGTTACAATTGTTTATTTAAACAAATTATTCATTCAAACAAATTATAGGGCTTCCCATCTTGCTGCAATAACTCTGAGCAGCTACAATTACCAGTCCAGGATTACTTTATACCTAATTTACGGCAACCTTCTCTAACTCCCTATTCTTAGAATTGATATGGCTACAAATGGTTTTAAGTTTAGGATAGCTGAATTAAAGCCATGGAGTTAAAAAGTTTGGAATCTGGATATTCCATCTCCTATCATATTAAAAACCAAGTCTAAATAGAATATTTTTCAAAGAGTGCTGCTGAGCTATCACAACTCCTTAAGGAATAAACACTGCATTAATCAATCCTGATAGTTTGTGCCATTTTCCATGTTTTTCATTTGGTAATAGCAGTTACATATACTATTAAGTGAATCCCTGCTTCTTTTTTCTTTTTTTACTCATGTTACCAGTGGCAAAACTGGTCTCAAAACCAAAATCTGCAGTGCAAATGTCTCAACATTGCAGAAGAATCTCTATTCATTATTCCCCTTTTGTTTTCCAGCAATATAGAGTATATAAAATTAATAATGACATAACATTGCCTTAATTATACGCTCCAGTGCTCATAAAATCATCTAAATATATGCATTTCAATTTAAAGATAGGGCTTCTGTTCTCTAATAATTGGATAACAGAGTTAAAAGATTGCAAACAAAATCTGCTGAAATTTTCCTTTTGCTAACGATTGTTAAAGATAGGGGAGTCCCAATTACTTGTTTACGTATTTACTTAAGGCAGTTATCATTTTTTGTTCAGCAGGTATGAAAATACAAACTAGGGTATAAAATAACAGAAGAAGTTATTTACCAATATAAGGGAATATATATAGCTCAGGGTTAACCTTAGGGTACTTGTTGCTCTTGAACTTGGTAGTTTTCTTGCGGATGTTTCATTACCAAATGGTAACATTATTAGATAGAACTAGCACTGATGATGTTACCTACTGTGGTAATGAAACATCTGTAAGGAAACAACCAAGCTCAGAGAGAAACAAGGACTCAAAGTTACTTACTTTCTGGAACTACCATAAAAGATCTGATTTAAAATGCCTAAAGAACATTCTGTAGATTGGGTTTTTTTTATATACAAAGGAATTGACCTCAGTTTTGTAGCTTCTGATTACTTCAATTGGGTGCTTCTTTTCAAATTGCAGACATAGCAGCCTAGGAGACCAGTTAGAATATGAAACTTTTCAACAAGGTAATTTCTGCCACCATTTTTTTTAATGCCTTCATTAGGATCGCAACATGATACTTGGAAAACATGGGTTCTTTGTGAATCCTTCAGACTCGGTTGCTGTTATCGCTGCAAATATTTTTAGTATTCCTTATTTTCAACAAACGGGGGTTCGAGGATTTGCCCGAAGTATGCCTACAAGTGGAGCAATTGACAGGTATTTTTTTAAATAGCCTTTCTTACAGAGCTCGATTACAAGCTGGGGCTGAACAACAAGATCATTGATGGTCCCATCTTTTCTTATGTATCTTTTAGCCAGTTTAGTCTTGCGTTTAAGGCACCAGGCTAAAAAGAAGACTAGGAGTTCTAGTCCCATCTTAGACACGAATGCCAACTGAGTGACTTTTTGCCAGTCACTCTGCCTCAGCCCAACCCACCTCACAGAGTTGTTGTTGTGGGGAAAGTAGGACGAAGGTATATTGGGTATTTTTAATAAAAGTACTTGTTTAAAAAAGGCATTCTTAGAAAATTAAAATTGAGGCAGGGGCACCCACAATGAATCAGAATCATGAATGTGTGCAGAAGGTTCCTTGTGACCTGACCAGAAAAAGGTACATGCAATTTTCATTTAAGAGCTGTACTATCGAGATTAGCTTTTCCCTGCTTGGTGCCATTTCAGATGTGTTGGATTACAGTTTCCTAAAGAATAGCCAACCACTGTCCTGCTTTGGGGCAATGGGACAACCTATTCAGAAGAAATCAAGTTGGAATAAGCTAATTCCATGCTCAGATTTAACATGGTGAAATTTTCTCTTTAGGGTGACTTCTATTTTAAGGTAGCTTAAGAATGAAGTCCCTTAGCTGTGACTATTGGGTGCTTTTAATATTATAGTGCCACTGAATCATTGTATGGTTTAACTTACTTGAACTGAGTTCATTAAAATTTATTAATTTAAGTTCTTAGTGGGGAGGAATCCACCAAGAAGGAAAAATGTTAGAAATAAAATTAGGTACATTTGCAAGAAAATGAATAATAGTATTGCTAAATACCATATATTGGAATGGATCTTGGCTTTAAGAACCTGGATGGGCAGCCAGTAAAGTTATGACCTTTTCTTTTCTTTTTAACAACAGAATTGGACAAATAAACTACTTTTGAAACTTTTCTCCAATTTCTTATGTAGCTTCTGTTCCTGAAATGTAGACAAATGGTTAGCATTCTTTGAAATGCAGTTTCCCTCAGCAGTGTGCTTTAAAAGTTGAAATGTGGATTACCTTCAGCTTAATGCTGGCTACCTAATGACTGAGTATAATAAATATGAAAGGGATGACTTTTAAAATGGGATTTGTGATCTTGTTTATTAAATAAGATGCCCAACAGGAGTTCCTGTGTTTCTACAGTAAGTCATTCATCAATAACGGTGCTATTATTCCTGTCTTTTGAAGGGTGGCCAATGCTACAAAGATTGCTTTATACGAAACTCCAACAGGTTGGAAGTTCTTTGGAAATCTGATGGATGCAAACAAACTCTCTCTGTGTGGAGAGGAGAGTTTTGGTACTGGTACGTAAACATTCCTACTATTAATTATTTTTGTTACAAGATTAGTACCTCATATTTCTTCCCAAACAAGACCTCTAGACTTCTAAGACCAACAGAGAGCACATTCATGTAATAGTGGCTAGGTTTACACATTGCAAGAAGTTCAACCTTAGTTCCTTTGGCTTATCAACCAGGTGACAGGTAAATCCAGTCAGTGCTTTTTATGAAGCCTATTATGTGCTTTTACTGTAAAGTTTGAAAAGCATGGCTTGGAGGTAAAATGCAACTCCCCTTTGTGATCCCTAGATTGGTGGACTCCAACATGTTAAAAGACATTATAAATGTGCTAAGCACTGCCAAGTACTGCTTTTACCCCTTGATGTCTCCCTACCCCTTCCCAGTTGGCTCCTTATTCTTACTGCTTTAGAGAGTGTAGTCCTTGACATGCCATTCAAACCCTGGTGTGGCCCTGAAGTCAACATAAGTTGTTCAGCCTTAGCTTAGCATGACAGATGAATTTAGCCACTACCTCTGAAGTAAGACAATGGGCCGAGAATCTGTTTTATCCCATCAACAGAATTTAGATTAAATATGTTTCTGTGGAATAATAATTATAAATGAACTACTTTGTTCCTGTGATAGCTGATTCTTTGTAATAGCAAACCAGGTATGAAATATGCAAAATATTAGTTCCCACATTCTAATCATTCACCTGATATTGGTTAGTGAAACATTACACAACTAGATTTTCTATTTGTCTACATTTTTTTCTGGAGCAATATCTGCTACTTGTATCTATGGTGGTGTTTCATTCTGTTTCAAAAGTAGAGAAAGGCAGGCCTAATGTGTTTATTTATAAGTTGCACAATATATTACCACCCATCTTATATAAAATAACTCTTGGTGGGTCATAAACCACTATAAAAACATAAAAGTCAATATGGAAAATTCCTGGCATCAAAATATAATCTTTCTGGGCTTCAGCCTCATTTCACCCTAAGTCTTGTGGGAAACCACAAGTCTTGATGGCTTTTCAGAAGTCCACGAGGGGAGAGTCCTGCCAGTTCTTAGGGGAAGGAACAGCTATGGAAATGGAACACCACCTAGATCCAATTATAAGGCAACATTTGACAGAACGGACCTGGATCTCATCCACTCTGTCAGATCTAATGGAACAGGCACATACCCTTAGGAAGAGGTGTCCCACAGATAAGTTGGCCATGTGTCATTCATTACTTTAAAGGTAGTCCATACCTAGCGAGCCACATACCTGGTGCGCCACAGATTAGCCAATCCTGCTCTGTTTCATCATTCTTCACATAGAGGAAGGATTGATTCCATTTGTGTGCTGTTTATCTGTTGGTGTTGCAGGATCGGATCATATTCGTGAAAAAGATGGCCTCTGGGCTGTGTTGGCATGGTTGTCGATTATAGCTACCCGAAAACAGAGCGTGGAATCGATCCTGAAAGATCACTGGCAACAATATGGGCGGAATTTCTTCACAAGGTAGTAATTTCATAGATTTGCGATATGTTTAATTAGAATAGATAAAATCTCTTAAGTTCAGCTCCCATGAAATAATATAATTAAAGAACACACATTTTTGGAAATCAAGAATTCTGTTTTTAACTCCGTTATGTAAACTGAATGCAGAATTTTCTGTTTGAAAGTAAGGTCATAACGGGGCCATAGTTGCCCACCCCTGCTTTACATTAATTTCCACCTACTACAACCCTGTGATGATGTTACAAAATTATGCACTGTCTTTGTAGAAGGTGGCAGTCTTAGGTAACTCCTAAGATACATGGAGAAGATACATGGTTTGCGGAAGAGAGAATTTACCATGTAGTCTGCACATTCAGTGTGACTAGTTTAGGAAACACGATGTGTCTGTTTTTGGCCTATGTGTTCAGCATTCCCCTCCCATAAATATCACCTTTGTTGCTGCTGTACTTTCTGAGCTGTCTCAGGGACACCTCTGCAGAGAGAGATTTTTAAAAACACAGTCTATCTAATACTTCCACTGATTAGTTCCAAGGGGCCCCTCCCACTTTGAAGTAATGGAGGTGAAGAGATCTCTAAATGTGGATTCTATCTCTCCCCCTGGATTCTCTTACACTTCCTTAGCTTCTTAATGTTGGTCATATCATGACTATATTTGTGACTATGAATATAGTGCATGTCTCAGCAGATTACAGTGCCTGGCTGATCTCATCTTACCTAGGGAACTAACCGGGGTGAGTCTTGCGTGATATATGAAGAAAAGACCACTAAGGAATCCCAGGCTAGAGGCCAAAATGAGAAGCTGAAACCTCCTGGATGAAGGCAACAGCAAAGCGGGTCTTATTGTTCATTCTTACTGAAAATTACATAGAAGTACCCATACTTCTCACTTGGAGTCAAGCTCAGCTTAGAAAAGGCTTTACCAGCGATTATATGCCAAAAGTTGCCGTTATATAGAGAGATTCTTTATTACAGTCTTTATTCTAGGATGTAAAGCATATGGCAAACATAAAACTAATTCTTATGAATTAATTTAAGTAAGCATATCAGTCAAATTGTTGCACACAGCATATATTGGCATGACAAAATTTGATTATGCTTGAAGAAATTGAGAGTCTTTTGAGTCTGAAAGTAAGAGTTATAAATAAAACTTCTAGGAATGGCCAGGGAATTTAGTTCAATAGGAATGTCAGCTGGCAGGCACCAGGAGATGTGCTTTCGATGCTGTAGCCCCTGCCCTTTGGAACATCCTTCCTTCAGAGACTATATGGCCCCGACCCAGTTGGCCTTTTGCACACCCTTAAAAGCTTGGCTAGTGCCCATGCCTGGAGTCCCGAATGTGTCAAGGACACTGTTTCTTAGCTGTACTAACAATTGTACTCATAATTGTCTCAGCTGCTGTGTATATTCATTTTTGTGCTGCTTTAAAACTGTTTTAATTGTTTTAGAATTGTTCACTGCCCAGAGTCACTAGACAGAGATGGGAGGCTATACTGATTAGTTAATTAATTAAAATATATGCACATACATACACACACATTTGTATTATGTGTATGTATATGAGTGTTTGTCTGCGTCTGCTAAACATTTTCATCTTTTCTCAGAAAACAGTCACATGTGACTCTAAATTTAATAAATAAATATCCATGAAATGATCTTATTCAAACTTAGAACACAAGAACAGCCAAACACCAGTTTGCTGAGAGAGAAATAAGGCCAGTGGGTAGGGGGGAAAGAAATACATAATTAGTATTATAATTAATTAGTAACTAATTTGCATTATTTAAAATAAATCTACCATTTATTTTAAATAATGCTAATTAATGCTTGATTTATGACATTGGTCTGCAGCATTCTAGCTCTTCCTTTTTCTGCCTGAAAAGAGGAATAAATTATTGCACATCAAGTTCTAAAACAAAACGGGATTGGATGGCTGGTTGTGGTCTGAGTTTCTTTGATCAAAATGTCCTGATTATTGATAGATATGATTATGAAGAGGTGGATTCTGATGGTGCTAACCGGATGATGAAAGATCTAGAAACTCTGTTCTTTGACCGGTCCTTTGTGGGCAAGAAGTTATCAGCTGGTGACAAGTCATACGTTGTGGAAAAAGCTGATAATTTTGAATACAGTGATCCTGTAGATGGAAGCATTTCAAGGAATCAGGTTGGCAAAATGTTTCAATGGAAGCTTTAATATCTGAGGAAAATGTTCTTCTTTTGCCAGTATATTTAACGATGTTACTTTTAGCCCTGTGCATAGTTTAGTAAAAAATAAACAAAATTCAAATTAAGTTATTTTTATTTGCAGTTGTTGTAAAAGTGAAAAGAACTTTTACTTGGATTTCTTGCCTACTTAAAGAATTCAGATGGATGGTGGTTATGACGATAGTGATGATGATTATTTACAGCATAGTAGAAGCACTGATAATTATGTTTTGGTGTTTAGAAATTAATAAATGTTTACTAATAAATAGTTTTCTATGCATGTCACTACTGATAGCAGTAATTTAGCAAAGCAAATCATAACACACCATCTTTTAATATTCATTATTTATTAGTACCTAGCTGGTCTTGGCTGATATTGAAAAAAACTAACAAAGTTGTACTATCAATATGAGAACGGAAATCCACCTGGAGATTTCAGTCTATAGACTAGGATGGGGGTTGGAAAAAAGGTAAATGCAGACAGATCCATATTGTTGCATCAACACATTGATATTGACAGCAGGAGTTGAACTCAACGTAAGGATGTCCTAGCAATAACAGGAATATTTTCTTTGCTGTGATTCTGGTTCTATTGCTTATTTTAATGAAAGGTTGGCTAGCCTTGGTGGCTTATTCTGAAAGGATATCGCCAAGATAAGTTATATTTATCATTTCCAGGATCCTTTGTTTGCTAAATTAGTTTGATCCAAACATGTAAAGATACTTAAGAAATGTAACTTATTTGGGAAAGAATGGCATATAAAATACATACATTAATGTAATTCCTATATATCTTGAAGCACTTGCAGCTCTGCATAGCAAAATAAAAATTAGGAGCTCATCTTTTCTTTTCAGGCATATTATTAAGATTGCCATATAATAGCCAAAAGTCAATGAAAGTCAAGTAGTCTTTATAGAATAGATTTCAGGAGCCCTGAAATTCTTTTTCTTTCTTTCTATTCAGGGTTTGAGGCTCATCTTTGCTGATGGTTCTCGCATCATTTTCAGACTTAGTGGCACAGGAAGTGCTGGAGCAACTGTGCGACTGTATATTGACAGCTACGAAAAAGACGCACCAAAAATATATGAGGATCCACAGGTAGGTTGAATTGCCAATTGTCATCCTTTTCAGTTTTTTTCCCCTTGATAATCTTTTTCATGCATGTAAAACCACTGAAAATGTCATTCGTATCAGAATCAGGAGTCTGTGTTACTTAAATTATTGGGTCATAGATTTATTGGCCATGCTGATGCTGTAATTCTAACACGTAAACATTCCTGTTGTAACCAATGGGTCAATACTGCGAAGAAAGCGAACCCTGCACTTGTGGGAAAGCAGGGAGAAACTAGGAAGAAAAATAAAGGAATTAGGACTCATTTTGCTTTGTGATATATATAGGAAATATTACAGGCTTCTTTTCTATCTCTGATTCCAAGACTTACTGTATGCTGAATGCTTCCAGGATTCCTGTTTCATAGTGTGAGAATTTGAAACTTGTTTACCGAATTAAAGCTATGCAGGAGTGTTGGCAGGGTGTCTGCGGGAGCTGGTCAAAAATGTCAAGGTAACAGCCACGATGTTGTCTGATGCTCATTAAAAAAAAGGAAGCTTTGATTACAGTCATGGCTGCCATCTTTGACCACACCCAGCAGACATCCTAGTGTGACTGTAT
Source organism: Oxyrhabdium leporinum (assembly GCA_032468155.1). Lineage (NCBI taxonomy): Eukaryota > Metazoa > Chordata > Lepidosauria > Squamata > Cyclocoridae > Oxyrhabdium > Oxyrhabdium leporinum. The sequence continues at coordinate 22,639 of JANHFL010009101.1, read as the reverse complement.
CCAGGCAGGTTTCTAGAATCCTAGTTTGATCTGAAGAATTCTGAAGAATAGCAAGTAGATGGTTGTAGGAGACAACCAGGCTGAACCTGAGGGCAGAACTAAACATGTCATCAGTTTGGACTCTATGTCCCCATCAGAGACTCAAGTCCACGTCCACCTCCCTTGAAGTCCATTGACTCTTATCTAGCACCAATTTACCTTGATCATTAGTAATTCAGAGTTTTATATATAGGGAGCACGAAATATACTCGTAATGGTTTTGAACTCCACCTTGGCTCCTGACTTCTTAAACCTGACATTGGTTTCCAAAATCTTGACTGGTGTTCCTCTTCATTTTTCTTTCTTTCTCTTTCTTTTTGGTAGGTCATGTTGGCTCCTCTCATCTCTATTGCACTGAGCCTTTCCCAGCTTCATGAGAGAACTGGCCGCACAGGCCCTACCGTCATTACATAATGTAACACTTGAAGCCATCTGAATAGAAACGGTTTGGGTAGCTGGCTGCTCCCCATCGGAATCTGCTAATCGTACCCCCAGTGATCAATTATCTCCATTCTCTCCTCCCCACCTTACCACTGTATCCAAAAGCATTACAATCTGCTAAAAGGGTAGACATGATATTACAAGTTTACACTAAGTGTATGCTGATATTCATTGTCTTTTTAATGTTATCTATTACCAGTTTATGTTGCCTTTTATTTTAAATAATCATGGAAAAGATTACTGTATAAAAACAGCAGGATTAAATAACAATATAACTTTATCAGGTGTGATCCAAACTGCCTCAGCACATAATTTGGGTGTGTATATGTATGTGGGTATTTATCCATATATTTGTGGGCAACATGCACTTTTTAAGTTTTGTCCCTCTAAAATTGCAATCACTGTGAATTGGTCCCTCTGAAATGAATACGGTACCTATGATTTCCTATACAAATATTCCATTGCGTCTTCTGGACAAAATTAATCATTAATATATACAAAATTAATCATATTAAATGAAATAAAGCAGTGTAACTTGACTGAGTCCAATTTTCAAAAATGGAATTATGGATTGCGTGCATACGATGCATTAACTAGGATCTCTATGAAGAATGACACCCCCGGCTGCAAGTAGAGCAAAAATCTAGAGATGTTTATTTTTTCAGTCGGCATATTCATCTCATGCATTGCCGTTGCTTGTCACATTATTATTTATAACATACCTAAGATGGGCTTGGTTTCCACACAAAAAAAAATATAAGGAAAGACACACATATCTTCACATGCAAGTCCCAGCCTGCAATCTCATAATCTTGGCCTTTGCTTTACTGGATGAGATTATACATAGAGATATAGTTATTCCTCAACTCCCATTATTTTGTACTTTCTCATATCCTTGTACTGTTCAGATAGTTCCCATCAGATAGTGATACAATTTCTCATTTCCTCCACACTTACACCTGTTTAGCTTTGGGTCCTCCCACCCTTTCTCTTTTCAGGAGGGAATTTTGCAGAGTAATTGTGCGGATAAAGTTACCCAAAGGAGAGGAAACATTTGTGAAATTCTCTTAGTAGGCAGAGAATGAAAGCATTGGTAAACGTGGAGCTGTATTACTTTATGGGATAACTATGGAAATTCTATGGAAATTCTCAGTCATCCAGGTCATGGTTGTCCCAAAGGTGTTTTTTCAAAAGGCAACTGGACTTTCAGTTGTCTTTTGAAAAAGCACCTTTGGCACTCTTGTGGTCTTGGTACAGTTATAGCTGAATTGAGCTAAATCAGTGCAATTTGTTGCCTCTAATACACGCATAGATGAACCTTGTCCAGCATCGAAATGAGACAATTAACTAATATGGTGAGTAGTTAAGAGGTTGGGCTAGGAGTGGGGAGACCCAGGATCTCGTTATACTCAGTCACAGAAGGTCATAGAGTAACTTTGGGCTGGTCACTATCTCTCAACCCAACTTTCTTCATTCAGTTGTGCTAGGATAAAATGTAGGGAGATCCTCATACAGGTAATCCTCATGTAATGACCGCAGTTGGATTGGCAACTGTGTTGTTAAGCGACCCAGTCATTAAAGCAACAGCACTTAGACTCATATACCACTTCACGGTGCTTTATAGCCCTCTCTAAGCGGTTTACAGAGTCAGCATATTGCCCCCAACAATCTGGGTCCTCATTTTACCGACCTTGGAAGGATGAAAGACTGAGTCAATCTTGAGCCAGTGAGAATCGAACTGCCAAACTGCAGGCAGCTGGCAGTCAGCCGAAATAACCTGCAATACTGCATTCTATATTCAACACTGCATTCGCAGAATACACAATTTTTATGAAGAATTCCTTGGAAGAGGTAGGATATTTTTTTATAAAAAATTAGGATGGAAAGATTGACAGGCAGTTCTCCAATTTCATCAGGAGAGTTGTTGCTGTTAATTTGTTAAGTCCACCCATACTCGGTTTAGGGTTTGCAGGACAGATGTTAAAGAATGAGAACACCAAGGGAGACACTAAGAAGGTGACCAGCTTTTTAGAGAAAGTTTATTAAGAAATTAGGTAATAAATTGGAAATAAGTAGGAATTTCCTGACAGTGAAAACAATTAAGCAGTGGAACAGCTTATCTCCCAGAATTTTGGGTGCTCCATCACTGAGAGTTTTCAAGAAAAGATTGGAGAACTATTTGTATCAGATGGTATGAGGACTTCTGCCTTGGACAGAGGGTTGGACTAGAAGACCTCCAAGATCCTTTCTAATCCTATGTTTCTAAAATCATATAAAGTTGTCCCTGAATATACTTCTGGCATTGGGGGACCTTCCCCCAGTCAGTTGGCTAAGCCCAAATGGTGAGAACAGTTTCCAGAATTCAAGTCACAAAGTCGTTGCTTTCTTTGGGCAAGCTGTATAGCCCTGCAATCTGTTTTCCTGTCCACCCCCAGAGTTGTTCAATTTAGGCATCAGCAGAGGAAGATTAGATACTAATTAATTAGGACTGATTGTGTTACTTGATTTGGTAATGAAATGTCTACAAGAAAACCACAAAGCTCGGAGACCGCCAATAACTCCACATACTAATAAAGATTAAGTGTCTAGCAGGCTGAGTGCCTGCTATAACAAAACAGGAAAATATCTGATTGGGGTTAGCACTGAAAATTATCTCATGGTTTGCAAGAATAAATAGGAAGAGTTAGCTTGTCTAAGCAGCTTGTCTTCCAGGTGCTAATTGAAAAATGCAGGTCAATCATAGGACAAATGTTAAGCTAGAACAAAAAGAGGGATGGTGCAAATGCCCAGAAACAACAATGCAAGCAAAGAATAAAGTCAAGAAAGCAGAACACAAAAGCAGAATACTGTAAGAAGAGCAGAATGTGGACTCAGGACACTCCAAGAGAGGCACAAGTAAATGATATTTGAAACCTCAAATATACAAGCAATCTCTTACCAAAATTCTTTCTATACCTATGCACAGAATATGGGAAATACAGAGAACCTAATTCTGGAATACAAATATGACATCATAGGCATCACTGAAATTTGGTGGGATGATATTCCTGATTGGTAAACATCACAGAAAGGCTTCAATTTATTCAAAAGGAATAGATCCAAGACAAAGCGTATGGGTGTTGGAGGGGGAGAGAAAGAGAAAGAGGGAGGGAGAGAGAGAGAGAAATTGAATGTATCTATAAAAGGGGAGGTCATGATATATTACAGAAATGCAGCAGGTTTGCAAAAAGGGGGGAGCACATTCCGTGGAGGAGTGGGGGGACAAGCGGCAGTACAGAGCAGAATCATGGCAAGTGGGAGAGATTTAGGGTAGCCTTTCCCTGTATCTCCCAGGGTATTGTGATGGAATGTAGTCTAGATTCCCAGGAAGGAGGGGCTGCATTCCAGAGGACCAAGAGACAGCATAGTTTAGATAATTTTGTTAGGAGAAAGACAAGATAGCTCCTTCCTAGAAGTTCTGAGAGTGCAATATTAGTGATGCAGATAATTTCTTTAGTTTGGCAAGATTTCTGCTTATAGGGGAGAAACAATTGCTTAGAAGCTGCTTAGAAGTACCTGCTTAGGTACTTCTGCTTAGATGTACCTTTCCGTGCCTTTCTTGGTTTTGGAGCCAACAGTTATATCTGTTTCATTAGTGTAGTATAGGTTTAGTCTAGCAAGATTCTGTCTATATGATGTAAGCAAGTAAAGAACTTTGGCTGGATTGTGTTACAGTACATTATTCTTGATCTAGGCCTGACATAGACATACACACACAGAGTGGGGGGGGAATAGAAGGATAGATTTGGGGATAAGTGCATGTAAATCCTTTTGAAAATATTTGGTGAAGAATCCAATGCACCTTTCTGCATAAGGTGGCTCTTCTTTCAATGAAGCAATAAGAAAAGTGATTATGGGTGAGTTCAATTATTCTGACATCTGCTGGGACCTTAATTCTATCAAGAGTCAGTTGCCCAATGAATTCCCTTGGTCTACTTGTGGACAATTCCACATGTTACCTCAATACCGTTGTTCAGGGTTTTTGTTCTACCCCACCAGTGCTACTGAAATTTTGTTGGAAAAGGCTGCACAGTGAAGTGTTGTCCTGTTGTGCTTGGCCCAGTCATGCTTCCTAGAGCCTGCCAAAGTGTTGTTTTTGGTTTCTTCGAAGGCAGTGTCTGGGGAAAATGCATCTGTCTTCCCCATTTCAATTAAACTGTACATTTCTTCCCCAGTTAAATAATCATAGCTTGGATAGCAAAGAGACAGGCAAACTTAGCCGGCCAAGACAGGAGATTTAAGCTCTCTATTCACAGATGTAGAAATGATGGTGGAAGTAAATGTACAATATATTTTTCAACTTCTTCCTCTTGAAGGAGTCAAAAGAAAAACAAAATAAAAACTATTTTTATTTTGTAGTGGGCTTCAGTAGGCAATAAGCAGACCAGCATAGCTAAAACAACATTTATTGACTCAAAACTCGAACTGAGGAACAGCAGGCAAATGCCTGTAATTTATAGGCCCACAGGGCCTTAACTAATCATAGTACTTAAAAAAGCCCACCCAGATATCCTGTTAAAGGCTACTTGCAAAGAAATAAAACAGTATTGTGGTTACTTTGGACTCAATTGTGCAACTTGAATTAATGGTAACCAACATTCCCTAATGGAATGCTCTCTCTATAGCAGAGAGTGAGAAGCCAGGGGAAGCCGTGTTTAGTCACCTAAGCTTTTTAGACTTTTCATCTTAAAAATGTACTGGAGCTTTTTTTAACATTCCAGCCAGGAGGCACTGTTCTGTGGGAAGGGCAGTGCCAGAAACCTCACAGCACCAGAAACCTCAGAAAACAGCCAAGAAACTCAAGCCAGCCCTTCCCCCTTTAGGAAAACCAAGAATCACCAGCTGAAAGAGAAAACTGCTAACAGAGCTGACAATAGAAACAGTTAAGTAGAGCCATTAA
>JANHFL010009101.1:0-17120 GCA_032468155.1 Oxyrhabdium leporinum | reverse complement strand
TCTATCTATCTATCTATCTATCTATCTATCTATCTATCTATCTATCTATCTATCTATCTATCTATCTATCTATCAAGAGCCACGGTGGTGCAGTGGTTAGAGTGCAGTCCTGCAGGCTACTTCTGCTGACTGCCAGCTGCCTGCAATTTGGCAGTTCGAATCTCACCAGGCTCAAGGCTGACTCAGTCTTCCATCCTTCCGAGGTGGGTAAAATGAGGACCCAAAATTATTGGGGGCAATATGCTGACTCTGTAAACCATTTAGAGAGGGCTGTAAAGCACTGTAAAGCAGTATATACGTCTATGTGCTGTTGCTATTGCTATTATTCCAACTAATATAACTGAGCCATAAGATTATATATATTATGCACACGCACAAACAAACACATTCACATCTATCTATATTCTTATACTAGAGAAAGAACAATTGCATTTATACCAGTTAAATCTATTAAAAATATTAAAACTATTTCACCAAGAAAGAAATCCATATTTTTCTTCTTCCTGCAGGGGTTTCCTAAACACTTCGGCTCAGCAGTGAGTATAATTTTTGCCTGCTCATATTACACCCATTTCAGAAAACCTCCAAAAACAAGATTTAGGGCCCTATTTAGTCTTACTGTCAAAACAGGACTAGGTGTAGCCATGGGTGCTCTTTATCCCATTCTATTTGGGTCTATATATGGATGTTTATTGTTTCATTTATTCAATGTATCTGAAATGAAATATCAGCAAACTTGTAGTTTGCTCGGTAGCAAACTTTTTTTTTATCGCTGTTGTGATTCATTGTCTATGGCAGTCGCTAAACAAGGACTGCCTAGAGCATCCTTCTTTACAGCTGTCATAAGGATAAAGTTAGGCAAGACCTCTGAATTTGCCAAACAATGCAATCTCTTTTGAGAAGATCTCGCTTTTCAAATGTTTGAATAACTTGTTTTACTTTTCTTCATTGCTTTTCTTTCTTCGGTTACTTAATGTCGTTGTTTGTGATATATTATACTCTTAGACCTAGCAGCCAAATTTAGCATTTAAAAATTGTCTGCTTGACTCACTATTTCGCTGTTTTCATTCTACGTTTTTCTAAATATGTGTAGTTTTAGTGCAGAACATTATGTATTTCAGATGTTTCTTTACATTTGGGTCTATACATGTATGTTATTATTTTATTTATTACATGCATATAGCACATATCTCCCAGTCAAAAGCAACTACGGACATGTAATTTATTATATAACTGAAATATCAGAAAGATTTGAATGCTTAAATGTCTCACACACAGAGGTACACACATACACACACACCCATGTCTATGAATATGCTTGAATGAGAGAGAATGCAAGTTTCAATTTTATACTTTAAATGCCTGTTAAAACTATTTCTCTAAGGAAAAAAAAATCCATATTTTCCTTCTTTCTGCAGTGGCCTTTCAGACGCTTTGGCTCAGAAGTGAGTATACCTCTTGCCTGCTCATATTATACTCATTTGAGAGAACCCCAAAACTATCTGACCCTGAAAATTGTGGGCTCCCATTTATTCTTGTTCCAAAATCATGGGTAGGTATACTATGAGCGGTAGCCTTTGTCTATATATGGATGTTTAATATTTTATTTATATGCCTCAAATCTCACTCTTAATTGCATACCTCGGCTTATATAACTTATTATATAACTGAAATATAAGAAAAAAATGAAGGTATAAATATTATCCACATCTATGGATATGCGTAGGTGAGGGAGAATGCAAGGTTGCATTTATACCAATTAAAACTATTAAAAACATTAGAACTATTTCTCCAAGAAAGAAAAACATATTTTTTCTTCTTTCTGCAGTGGCCTTTCAGACGTTTTGGCTCAGAAGTGAGTACAGTCTTTGCTTGCTCATATTATACACATTTCTGGGAACCCCCAAAACCAATGGGCATTGAAAATCCTAGGGTCAATTCAAGGGTAGTCGCTCCCAAATCTGTGGTAGGTGCACTCTCAATAAACTTTGGGGATCTTCTTGTCTTTACTTTTGGGTCTATATATATGGCTATTTCTTATGTTATTTATTCAATTTATATCCCGCCCGTAGCAGGCTTAAAAGCAACTCTCAGCGTGTATAAGTTATTGTGTAACTGAAATATAAGAAATATTTGAGGGTGTAAATATGCACACACACCCATGTCTTTGTATATGCTTAAATGAGAGAGAACACAAGTTTCAATTTTATAGTTTAAATGCCTATTAAAACCATTTTTAAAGGAAAAAAAATCCATATTTTTCTTCTTTCTGCAGCGGCCTTTCAGACGCTTTGGCTCAGAAGTGAGTATACCTCTTGCCTGCTCGTATTATACTCATTTGAGAGAACCCCAAAACTATCTGACCCTGAAAATTGTAGGCTCCCATTTATTCTTGTTCCCAAATCATGGGTAGGTGTACTGTGAGCAGTAGCAGTAGCCTTAGTCTATATATGGATGTTTAATATTTTATTTATATGCCTCAAATCTCACACTTTTGCAAACCTCGGCTTATATAACTTATTATATAACTGAAATATAAGAAAAAATTGAAGGTATAAGTATTATCCACATCTATGGATATGCTTAGGTGAGAGAGAAAGCAAGGTTGCATTTATACCAATTAAAACTATTAAAAACATTGAAACTATTTCTCCAAGAAAGAAATCCATATGTTCCTTCTTTCTACAGTGGCCTTTCAGACGCTTTGGCTCAGAAGTGAGTATAATTTTTGCTTTCTCAAATTGTACTCATTTGAGGGAACCCTCAAATCTAACCAGCCCTGAAAATCCTAGGGTCCCATTCAGTGGTAGATGCCCCCAAATCTGGTGAAGTTATTCTGTGAAGTGTAACCCTGGGGGATTGCATTGAAGGGAGGGGGGGAGGATAGAGAAGGAAGACGGACATCTGGAATATCCCCACTTCATTCCTTGCTACTAAAGGATCTTACAATCAAAGAAACTTTAAAAAAAATCATAATAAAAATATGAAAACCTGTACAGGTAGCCCTCCTGTGTGTCTCCTTAGAACCCCCTCCCAGACTCTTCCTCCCAGACTTAGTTGCAAAAAGGCCTGGTTTCTAATATATGTTTCCCTTTCTACAGGGGAATCCTGGCTATTGGGATGATGTTTCTTTTAGAAATTCTATTCCACAGCGCCTTCCATTTGTAAGTATGAGCTTCTCCATCACCTTCTCATTTTCTTGGTTGAGGAAGAGACTCCCCGCTTACAGTCTGAAGTTCCCAAATTCTGTTTCGATTACTTCCCACCTAGGAGGACTGTGGGTTAAGACAGCTGCTAGAAAAAACAGTGAAGAGATCGGTCATTATCAAGTGTATGCAGTAGGCATAATCAAAAGCTCCAAATTCAGGTCATGACAGTGTCAGCCTTGGAAGTCATAATTCTAGAGGCCTCTGCAGCTGCCACATGTAGTGCCTGGGAAAACAGGAGGGGGAAGATTCTCATATGCTTAGAGGGGAGAATAGACACAACAAAATTCTTTTCTGGAGAGTCAAGGACACATCAACTGGCACCTGGAAGAGGAGCGCCAGGAGGAGAGCATAAGTTGGAGCTGAAAGAGGATTGGGGCATGTGACCTTTGAGTATGGCTGGGAGGTGGATCCTTGAATTTCTTTTGGGTGGGGAAAACCCTGGAGCTTCAGATTCAGGTTTTTCCCAGATGTGCCAACATGATTTCTCTAATAAATTCTTACTTGGATATAATCATGTCTGAGTGCTGAATGGATGAGTGGAACTTTGATGGAACCCTGACACATGTGACATCATGTTTTACAACTGCATCGTAAGTCATAGATTCCAGTCCCAATTATTGTCTTTAACTAAAGTCTATCTGTATTCAGAATTAACAAAGTAATCAATATCTCGTCAGTTTTTAGGATTTGTTTCCTACATGGTTACCTAAGGTAGTTAGTTCAGTGTAATGGTTAAGATGAAAAAACAATTGTGAAGTTAACATAAAGCTAGTAGTTCTTTATTTTAAGATAATTATATAAATGCAGAGGGTTAAAATGTGTTTATATACTAAAATTAGTCTCTTTTATATAATTATCTTTCAAAGCATTTATTTACTGTGATGTTGATGGGATTTTTTTTAAAAAAATCAAGGCTGCAAGTTTATCATTTGACATCAAAACTAAGAAAATCACACTCTTTCAGCCTCCCTACATTAGAAACTGACTTGCAGAATTTCGTCTTCATTCTGTAAAATTATCAGGAGTTTCATAACTGTGATAATCATGAGATTTTTTCCACATACGACGCTGGTGTAAAAAAATCAACCAATTCTTTTCTGAAAAGAATTATGTCTGGTGCTGGGATGTTCACAGAGTTTGGTCAAAAAAGTGACAACTCTGATGGTGCAATCAAAAGCCAGACACATGATATACTGAAAAAAGCAGGTGGAACTCATATTATATTGTTATATATCATATTATATTATTATAAATCACATCATTGTAGCCACTATCTTGACTTTTCTGACATTTATTTGCCTGCACCTATCAGGAGGCAACTACTCTGGACTCTTAAAAAAGATAAGGCCCACTAAAAGTATAATTTGATATTTGAAATGATAGATAAATCAGTAACTTTCATCCCAAAAAACTAGTAAATTAAGAGGTGTTCAGGTTTTCCCACAGGCTCCTGATTAGAACTACTGACTTCAACGGAGACAAAAGTACAGAAAAAATATATCACTATTGGATGCAGTGAGATGGCAGTGATGGCAGTGAAGACAGCCAAATGAATATTCTGCCTTTGGACCTTTCATTGTGGCTTAAAAGGCCCTCTTGTGATGGCTGGATCATTTTCTTTTTAGATGGTCAGTGATTTTACCAGGCTGCAAATGCAGAATAGTAGGTAATGGTGGTTAATGGATTTCTAATGGTTTTCTGAGGGCTCTGGATGATTTCTAACTGATGCATCTGGCGTATCTTTTGAAGCTCTAATGGTTCCTTCTATAGAAAGATCAGTTGAATGAGTTGAGATGGCTATTCTAAGTTTCCCCTTTGGTTGAGTAGGATACCTGAGCTCCTAAAATATAAACAATGAAGAAGCGGGAAGACTACTGAAATACAAGTACAGGAAAGCCTCTAAAAACAGCCCACTGAGCATTCATTACAGGGCTTATTTTGCTAAAGATGGAAAATTTAATTTCATATACTCCATCACTGAATCTTTCAATCCTGACCAACAGAGCTTTTGTTGTCCAGGGAATCTTATTTTATATCTGGCCTTTGTGGAAGCCTGGAGGAATCTTAAGGAGCATGCTATGACAGACCTGCAGAAGAAAAGCTGTTCATTTTCATCATGGGTTGGGCAGGCAAATGCAAGTGTTTGGAGCCCTCTCCAGTCTGCTTATTTTGAATATCTTTCATTTGTTGATATCTGGGGATGTTAGACCTCTGTTTAGGCTTATTAAATCCAGAGGGACTTAATGTCTACCTTAGCCCAAGAGGTGAGTAAACCTTACTGAAAGAGTAAGTTTGATATATTTTTTTAAAATGACCACGATTCTGAAGAAGCTGAGTTTGAACCCGAGTGGCATTTACTTATTGCTAAAATCCTTTTCCTAGGAAAAATATAGGTTGGGAATTGCTGACTGTGAAATTATGATCGTGTTTCAGTCCTATGTTCCTAGACGCAAACAAAGAATCTCCTCCCCAGCACCACCTTGCTCATTCTGTGGAATTAGTTTTATCAGAAGACAGGAGACTTATCGTTCTTTTGATTATTTTTTTCCGAATGCTTAGCAATAGTACTGATTATGGCTATGATTGATCAAGATTATGTTCTTGATAAGCTGTCCAATTTGAGTAAGAAGCATTGTTCCAAGCCTGCTCTCTAGAATAGGCAACAATGTTAATTCACCATGTTAGTAGAATCATAAAGGGCCCAGGCTAAGCAGCAGTTATGGTCTCATAATCTGGGGATGAAGGATATGAATGTCAAACAGATTGGGAGGTCCCAGTTTGGTCAACTGAGCTTTCTGCACAGCTAGAATGGTGGCTAAAGTTCCTACATATTATTTCTGTGCTGCAATGGACACATCATAGTATGGACCTGCTTAGAGCCTCCCTTCCTCCAGAAAGTTCTGAGTTATAGGGTTTCCCTAGCATATACCCCCTGTTGTATCTACTTCATTAAGTTGCAGGCTCTCTGGTTAGAAGCTGTCAGGATCAAGCAAGGGTAAATTTCAGTGATGAAACTTAATTACTGCTGCCCTGAAATAGAAGCATTGCTCCACACAGATTCCTGACCATCCTACTTGGTCCACCTCTATACAAGGTGGCTCTTGATTCAGCTACTGCAGTTTTATATGGGCCCAGTTACTGCTAAACTCATTGCTGAGGTTGCAATGATGAAACAAGGTCATCATTTCTGTAGTACACCCTCAACATATTGGAGAAAAGACTGGGGAGCTGCCCTTGCTGGAAGAAACTCTATGTGCCATTGTTTCTCAGACCAGGAAGACAAAATGTTTGAACAGCCTGACCTTCAGAGAAAGTCTGCCTAAGGGAGATCTTCTGTTGTCTGAGCTCCAGTTATCTTAAATAATCCTCTTAGCCTCTGCCTTAATGGTAGCCCAGACAGGTTACTGAGGAAGTGAGGGGCTTCTTTCCAGGTGAGTTGGTGTCTGCCATTCTCAGAAGCTTTGCAGAACAATTTAGCAACTGCTTTGCATGAAATGGATCAAACCGGCTAGATGACACCTTGAATGGCTAGGTTCTGCTTCTCTATAGTGCTTAAGTTCTGGGCAGTCTTGGTTTGGAGTCTTATATGACTCCATGCTTTTTTTTCCAAGAAATTCCTGAGCACGGTCATCACAGATTTGGCTTGTATAGTACTTCTAAACTTATAGTAGACCAATTTAAAGATGAAGTGAAAATAGAACCTGGAAGTCATGAAATTTCTCCTCAGTAGATAGGATCTGGGCAAGTCAACTGGGTATAGTTATTCTAAACATGGCCATATATATTTCTATGTGCAAAAATATTAATTAGTATATGCATATTGTATGTAAATATACATTTGGATTTTGTATATATTTTTTTATTCATGAATATTTTGAATACAGTGCATTGTCAGGGCATATCATTTACAGAAAGACAAAGAAAAAGCAAACAAAAACAATATGTATACTAATAACAATAGTAGTAGTATAACAGAATAGTTTTAATTAGTTTTCTCTTTATATTAGCTTATTTACAATTCTGTTACTTATATTGGCATATTCATAATTATAAACCATCTTTATATTTAATTCAAGCATAACATTAATCTTTTATTTCTACCTCTTATCTTTAACCATTCATAAAATCTATCCCATGTTAAATAATATTCTGTGTCTCCTTTATCCTTTATTTTTAGTGTCAATCTGTCCGTCTCTGCAGTCTAATATTTTCCAAATTACGTCCTCGTCTGATAAAGTGTTCACATTTTTCCAATATTGTGCAAATACAATCCTTGCTGTTGTCAATACATGCAAAACTAAATATATAGTCCCCTTATCATAGCCTTTGGGCATTATACCCAACAAAAATATTTCTGGCTTCAAATCTATACATTGCTTAATTATCTTTTCCACCATGTATTTTTGTCCAGTATTTTTTTGCTTTCACACAAGGCCACCATATATGATAATAAGTGCCTGGGATCTGATTACATTTTCAACATTTGGTGGACATATTGCTAAACAATTTTGCCAATCTTGCCAGTGGCAAATGCCACCTATAAAACATTTTATAGAGATTTTCCTTATATGCAGTAGCCATTGTCAGTTTATAGTTTCTATCCCAAAGTTTTTGCCATTTATCTAATTCTATAGTATAACCAAAGTTTTTTGCCCATACAATCATTGTTTCTTGACTTGTTCCTCTTCCATTTTATAACTTAATAGTTATATATTTTCTTAATCAGTTTCATCTGTCCCTAATAGTATCTTATCAAGTGTTGTTGATTGTTTATAAAAGCCCCATGTTTTTGCATCTTTCTTGTATCTTGATTGTATTTGCAAATGCAGCCACCAAGCTAAATCCACCCCTTCCTTTTTTGTAATTATTGTTCTGGTTTTAAGTTCACCATTCTCATTTAAAATATCTTTATAAAATACAATATTTTTCCAAATTAATAAGATTTGGATGTATCAATGCTTCCTTTGTGGAGAGCCAGACTGGTATTTTTATATAGTTTTGTAATTTAATTTTTTCCCATACTTAAAGCAAGGCATTCCTCACATAGTGTCTCTGAAAATACCTGTGTATCGTACTCCTTCCATACCATAAAAAGGCGTGCCATCCTAGTTGGAGATCATGTCCCTCCAGTAATAGTGATCTTCTGGTAATATAGCTCTCAATCTTTTTTGTTCCTGTAATATTTTCGGTTTTATTCTTGCTTTTTTCCCTTGCCAAATGTACTTCAATATTGTTCTATTTAGTTCTTCAAAGTATTTTTTTCTCTATTTTTATTGGTATTGTTTGAAATAGAAAAAGTAGTTTCGGTAGTATATTCATTTTTATAGTGGCTATTCTCCCTATCAAAGATAGTTGTAGATTCTTCCATTTCTCCAGGTCCAACTTAATTTGTTGCATTAGTTTTATATAATTATCATATAAGTTATAGCTACTCCTCTAATATACGCTTTCGCTGTATCCCACAAATTTTGTATTTAGGTCTTCTCTTTAAAGAAGAATCCCAGTTCTCTTTCCATCACCTGTATGAATTCTTTTATTATAGATTGATTTAAAGTCCATCTTACTCTCTTTTTTTGTCCCTTCCAGCTGATTTTGACTGGATTATGATCAGCCCATAAATTTGCTTCTATTTCTATCTTTTGCACATTTGCACTCAGATCCGGAGTTATCCAAATCATATCTATTCTGGACCAAGATTGATGCATATTGAAATAGAATGTACACTGGTTTTTCCCTGGGTTCATTTCACATGTCTTGTATCGATAGTTCTTCTATCATTTTAACAAAAGTTCTAGGTAAAGTCCTTATTTTTTTCTTTATTTTACTGCTTTTTAATCAAGTTTTGTGTCAGCTACTGTATTGAAGTCTCCTATGAGACAAATATTTTTATATTCTATTTCAAGTACCTTTTTGTGGAGTTTTTTTTTTAAATAAAATTCTTCTTGATCATTATCTGGTGCATAGATGGCAACCAAGAGTATCTGTTTTTGATTTAAAATAACTTCCACCCTCAAAATTTTCCCTTCTTCATCTTTGAAAATTTGTTTGGCATTCATTGTTTCTTTGACATAGAATGTCACCCCTCTTTTTTGTTGTTGTGATAGCGATTAAAATAGTTTTCCCAATTTAGAATGTTCCAATAACTTATAATGATGTTTTTTAATATGTACTTCTTGGAGTGATATTATGTCCAGTTTTAATTTTGAATTTTAATTTTTGAAAAAAATTTTTTTCTTTTCATAGGGGAATTCAGTCCGTTTATATTGACTGATAAATCTTTATTTCTTCTTGCATTGCTTTACTTATATATAGGTCTTATACTCCTGGTTGATCTTATTTCTCTGGATTCTTTTGCTATTGCTCCTTCTCACTCTGTTAGTTCTTTTTTCTCCATTTTCCCTCTCATCTTGTTGTAGATCTTTTGCTTCCAACATTGGAGCTTTTTGGCCTTTATGGATATTTCTCCTCTCATTTCCTGTTCCTTTTCCATGGTAAAGTGGCAATCATAAAATTCCATTGCTTTATCTAATGAGTCCAGTCTGTATCTTTTTTCCTGCCAGGTAACTAATATTCTTTCAGGTATCAGCCATCAAAAATTTACGTTGTATTTGATCAAGACTGTAGTCAATAAATGGTATCGTTTTCGAAGGTTCCTTACTCTCCTGGGAATCTGCTTCAAGACTACCAATTGCTTCCCTTTGTATTGCAACAGTTCGTTTCTTGCCTTGTTGAGTTCTCATCTCTTATCATTTTTTTCACAAATCTTACATGCACTTCTCTTGGAAGCTTATGTTTTCTCTCATACTTCATGTGCATTCTGAAAGTTTCATCAATTTCTATTTCCATTTCCTGCTCACCTATTCCAAGTGCCTTCACCAACAACTCATCCATTATCTCAGGTAGGTCCTCCCCCTTCTCCTTTTCTATATTCTGAAATCTCAAGTAATGTGTGGCTTTTTCTGTTTCCAACATTATCACATGTTTTCTAGGTCTTTATTTGCTGTGTCAGCTTATAGTTTATGTCATCCACTCTAGTTCTGATTTTTCCTCCATTTTCTGGATTCTTTGCTCATTTTTTGTTATCATTTGTTGAAACTGCTCAAGTTTTCCATTGACATTTTGAATTTTTTCTTTCATCTCTCCCGTATCGTTTTTCACTTCTCCTATATCTTTCCATATCTCACTGTGGTTTTTTGTCATAGATTCCTGTAGCGCCTGAAGCATCACCAATACCTCTTTTTGCAAAGTATTTGATTTTTCTAACTGTAACATGCGCTCAATTGACCTCTGGTTGGATGGGCTGAGGAAGCTGATGATGGTGTAGAGGTTGCCTTCTTTCCTATTCTAGTTATATTTGAGGTTGACAACTCAATGTGCTAACGATGGGTGTTTACACCAATCTTTCCACCAACAATAAAACAACCAGAAGTTAACCACCTGTGGTATCTTGACACCTTGATACCCCACGTAACCAATAAAAATAACCCACATATCAAAGAAGAGAAACTCTGTTACAACTGCAGCTCCCTCCAGTTCAAGTTTAGTCACTCTTCAATATCTCAATATTTTTTAATATCTCAATATTTCAGTATTTCAATACCCAAGTCAAAATCCATTAAGTTTATAATCCATAAGGCCCACTGTAACCCCAGTCTTGGCTTTTAATATTCCAGTAGTTTGCAAAGTTAGTCCACAATAAAAAAAGAGAAGAAAAATAAAAAAAAATCAGGAAGTAAAAAGGGGCAAGAAAATATTATTTGTCCTTGGAGATATCTTTTCTGTTCTATCCAATATTTTCAATATCTCAGTGTTTCAATATTTCAATACCAAAATCAAAATCAATTGAATTTATAATCTGTAAGGCACGCTGTAACCCTAGTCTTAGTTTTTAATATTCCAATAGTTTACAGAATCAATTCACACAAAAAAAAGGAAAAGAGAAAAATCAGAAAATTATTTGCCCTTAGAAGTATCCTTTATATTCTATCAGTTAATGTTTGTAATCCACAGGGCCCACTGTATTCCCAGTCCTTAATAATCCAATGTTCAAGAGAGAGAAAGAAAAAAAGATGAAGATAAACAAAAAAAAATAGAAAAAAAAGTCAAGCTAAACCATCTCACATCTACAAAATCAGTATTTGTCTTTTCCATCTATCAGCCAGAAATATTTATAACCCACAAAAGTCCAGAAGCAGTTCTTCCCTGTAGCTGTCCCAATCTTGCTTTTTCCCACCATAGCTTTCAAAACAAGGTTTAGCCTTTAATCTATTTCCTAACACCAGATGTACAGTTCTCAAAACAAAATACTATCAGTCTCTTGTTACGTCTAGCCAGTTCAGAGAGTTTCTTCTTGTATATAACAGCTTTAGCCAGTAGCCATCTTTGTTTTCTTTTTCCTTTCCACTGTACGTTAGGAGTATGGGGGGGGGAGTAAAAGAGGAAATAACTTTCACTCAAAGTAACCACAAAGAAGTTTGAGAAATATAGTTCAATAAAATATCTCTATCAAATTATGCTTGTTAAGGTAATCAGTCCGGTATTTCTCATCCAATTAAGAATAGTTATTTCATTGTTTCACTTTTGTTTCCAGCAGGTGTGTAATTCGCTCAGAACTTTCACTCACCACTTTCTGGAGGGAGGACAAAGTAACAATTCTCTCCCTCCTTCTCTTTGGAGGCTCCCTTCTTCAAAGGTATTTTGGTGAATTTAATTTAATTTAAGTCTTGGGTAGAAATTAGGTAGTCCTTACCCCAGTCCGATACACTGTTTCTTTTCCGCTTTTCTTCCTGCTTGCTTGTTCTGGTTGTCAGAGCTCTGGTTCAGCCATTAATTAAATGGCCGTCTTCTTCTCCACCTGTCAGAAAGATTTTCCCAGATCTAGCAAAGTGGACTTGAGATCAACAGGAGCCCTTCCTTTTTGTCACAACTATGAGGTGGCGTTTGGCTCCGAAGAGCCTCCAGGCAGGCAGAAAACAGCTGGGCTTCATGAAGCACCGCTCGCCACAGCTGTCCCACTCCCATGCCAACTGGAAGTTCCCTTCTCTTTTGTCTTCCTGTGCCCTTAATCATTTCATTTCAAATGACACATTGTAGTTATAGTAAGCATCACAGTCTGATTTATATTACTTTTATATGTCTCACATGGTTAGGACACTGGGTTGGAGATTAGCAAGCCCGTGTTCGAGACATGGGTGCTGCTGCAGCTTGGTGAGCTCCTGTCATTTTCTCTAGCTTCTTGTTGGGGACATGTGCAACGGTGATGTTGCTGGCTAATCCTTTCAGCTTGGAAGCACCTTACACAGTGCCTCAAACATGAACGGTATGGGACCTTTACATTTTGTTTGGTAAAATCCATCAATTGTGTACACTAGTAAACAGCAAAAAAAAAAAAGGTCCAGTTTGCTTGTTGAATTTAATTCCAGTTTATTAAAAAACACCTTTACCCCAGAATAATCTTTCAGAATAACTATCTCCTTTATCATTTAAGTTAAACTTTCTTATACTGACTCCTTGTTATGTGTTTTGCCAATTATTATTTTTTTTTAAAAAAAACCTATCTTCTTTTGAATCCAGAAAGAATAATAACTCACCAAGAGGAATTTTTATTCTTGTGCTCAGAAAATTTCTCCTTGGCTGTAAATTAATTACATCTGAAAATTTAAGGTTAAGTTTAAGGTTAATAAATGAGGCTCTTATAAAAATTATTTCCTTATCGACTGCACTATGACTGTGAACTTGATTGAAATCCCTCAACTCCCAGCCATTCAACTTATGAGCAGACCACAAAACGTCAGTCCCAGCAGGCTACTCATAAGAGGCAGCTGTTCAGAGTGAAAGTTAGTGATCACACAAGCTCTCTTTTTTTCTGGAAAGAATTCTCCACCCAGAATTTGCCATCTGGCCATCATTCTTTGCCTCCATGCCATCCCTGCTCCTTCAGAGACATCTATTTCACCATGAGATCTCACTGGAAGTTCCCAAAGGACAAAATCTATAATAGTCAATTCTCCAATATCACCTCTGAATAATGACTTTTCCAAAAGACTAAAGCTACTATCATCACCTCCTATCTCCAAATTCTTACAACATGCAAAGAGAAAAAGAGATCTGACAATAAATCTCTGGGAATAAGAGATAACATTGCATCCAAAACTGCTCACCATTCTAGATTTTAATATTGATTCCAGATTCCATAGTGCCATTGGTCACATATGAAATGGCTGAATACAGATAGCATTAAAGTACCACGTGAGCAAGACAGAAACATTTCCCAAAATGTTTGGCTTTAACTGACAATGGTAAACAACAACTGTTTCCTCTTTCTTTCAAGTTCTTATGCTTCTGCATAAAAATGACATAGTATAACTCCCTCTCGAATTCTTACAAATATGTTTTCAAAAGGACTTATTAGTAGAATCTGATCTACTGCAAAATATCAGCTTATCTTTCTGTCTAATTGAGAGTCAAATGCTTAATGAATTGGAAAAATAAGCTTAGCTATGCATGACAAATCAGATCAAATTCTGTATGAGCATTCTGTAGACCATTTATATAAAGTTTACAAGGTAAACATAACAGTGCAAATAATATAAAAAAGCTCCATCAGAAATACAGCAGAACTGGAGCTTGCCAGTTCCAAAAGAACAAAAATATTAAAAATTTTACCACAATAAATATGTTGGACTAAATATGTGTATTATCATTGCATAAAAACCAACATTTTCTTCATTTCAGAATATTAATTTGCTTTCTATATTTGAGATAAATTTATTTATCATGACAAAAGAAAAAAAACAGAACCTTTTCATTAAACCATGAAAGCCACTATAGGGAACTACAATGAACAAAACCAATGATGTAATTAATGCTAAGCATGCCAATAAAACATCCAGCTCAGACAATTTAAAAATTTAGCACTTTTTGCAGTAACATTCAGGGTCTTTATTTTTTCCAGTTACAATCTAATAAAATACAACTCAGAAAAATAATCAAATCCTAACAAGAAAGAACAACATGAACTTTAGAAATTTCCTAAAGGCCTGCAGTAATTATTTTTTAAAAACCTAAAGTACTTCTGTTCCCATGGTCTAATGCTCATAATGTTATCTAATCATTCAGGTTTGTGTTTCTTTATGAAGTACCAAATGTTATCTTTAGACAATATATAGGTAATCCTCAACTTGCCACCACAACTGAGCCCAAAATTTCTGTTAAGTGAGACATTCGTTAAATGAGTTTTGTCCCATTTTAAAATCTTTCTTCCTGCATCTGTTCAGTGAATCACTGCAATTGTTAATCCAAGTGGAAAATAAATGTTTGGGTGCATTTATCTAGAAGGACACAATCAGAATCCTGTCAGAGTTTTCTGCAATTTTCACATCGTTTTATTGTTGTTATGTTGTACTTAAAGCTTCTGGAGTCTAACATTGTTTAATAAATAATTAAATAATGTATGTTGTGCAGTTAAAATTGAATAATAAAGATTGGAAAATTAAAATAGAAAGATTATAGCATAAACCAGTCATGGTGGTGTCAATGATTATCAGCACACTGGGTGCCATACCAAAAAGTCTTGGATGGCAGTTACAAAATCTTCAGATTGACAAAATTTGTATCTGTCAATTGCAAAAGGCCATGCTGTCTGGATCCACACGTTTGCTATGTTGATAGATTATGATATCCTGGGTTCTTGGGAAGAATGTGATGCATATGAAGGTCAACTCCAACTAAAGAATTAGCAGCTGCAACTTTACATTGTTTTGAACAGATAATAATGATAATAATATCAATATTATTATCTCCACAGACAATTAACATCTTCACAGACAATATCACCTGCAGAAGAAGATTCTCAGTCATCCAGGTAGAGTTGTCTGGAAGTTCAGTCATAGCAATGGACTTCTTTTCTTGTTGGTTCAAACGTTTGCTGCTTATCCAACTAGCTTCTTCACTCTGAGCAAGTTGGTTAAGCGGACCCCATATATGTCCTCCAGTGAGTTTTTATTTCTCACCTAATCTGGATAGACTCCTTAGGTGAATAGGCAGATATTTGTTGGGATGCAAATGTTTCAACTCCAAAGTCCTTTACCCTAGGTGGCTGTTTAGTGTGGCCTCCCTGGTGAACTTGTGAAGTGGTAGTAATCTTCCTGGGGACTGATTAAAGAGCAGTATAAAAAAGTGGGGAACAGGTTATGTTCGAGGCCCCCACCTCTACTGGGGGAAGAACTTTCCTTTTTGACATAAATTGATTCCTTCACTCCTCTCTCAAACCATCTATGGACCTCTCTCCTGTCCAAAATGTGAACATTATTGTCCTCAAAATAGTTTTTCTTTTAAATGAAGTCATACTGCTGATTCTGTTTCTGCGGTGTTGCTTACCTAATCACCTACTTAGCTGCTGCAAGAAGATCACACAAATTGGCTACAAACAATGGCATAGAAACAACGGTGCATTGGAAGATTTGCAGGAAATACTCCTTGGCTCCCAAGAACTGGTAAAGCCACAAAATAGAGAAAGTAATAGAAAATGAAGAATTAAAGAGCTCTGGGACTGTAGATTTCCAGCAGACAGGCACATGCCACATAACCACCCAGTCTTAACAATTGTAGATAAGAAAGACAAAAAAAAAGTATGGATAGTGGATGTGCACAGGAGTGGGCTGCTGCATGGTTGCAGAGGTTTGGGCGAATCTCTAGCTCTGATCTCTGGCTGGGCCCACCCACCTGACCTTTTGCTAAGCTAGCCCTAAATAACTCACCTTTCCCCCACCCACGCTGCCCAGGTGAGCTCTGTGCCACCCCTGCTGTACTCACCAGAGCTGCTTTAATCCATCAGCTGTCTCCCTGTAGCTTTGTCTCAGCCCCAAAGCGGCGTGTGCAAGTGAAGCCAGCGAACCACTTACCAGAGCAAGTGCAGCCCACCCCTGGATGTTTAGTACCTCGAGATAGCCGAACAGAAAATAAAGAACTGCAGAAGATAACATAATACAAAGACTTGCAAATAGAAATAGTGCGATTGTAGCAAAAGTAAGCAAAAGTAATGTCAATAGTAATAAGAATGTAATGATAATCCCAAAACAACTGGATCACCACTTGAACATCATCAGCACTGACAAATTTGTCATCGGTCTGCAAAAGGCAGCTTTACTTAGAACTTACTTAGTTTACATCCAGCGATATCTGTAATACCATTAGACTTCCACATCTGCCTATCTCAGGTCCCTGGGTGACAGGTGAGCAAAAATGCCAAATCTGAGCATCTGGCTGACTGTGTGACCAACCATAATAATATACCAAAACATACAAATGAACTGATAAATTCATGTATAACTATGTCTTTTGCCTTATTCTCTTTTTCTGGTCTTTCTAATGTATATTTGGTTGTTTATTTAATTTTTGTTTTTTTTATTTCTTTCCTGTATGTGCATTTCAGAGCTCCTCCGCAAGAGTTAAAATTGTTTTAGCAACACTGCAAAATTCCTTTTGTAACTTTGTGGAGGTTATCATAGTGTATAAGATTACCATCAAGAACAATAAATGGCTCTAGATAAGAACTGAACAGCCAGTACAAGGCAAGCAATTTAAGAAGCACAATCCACAAATCCATCAATATAGATTAAAATTTACCTATATGAACGATTTGCAGAGTTTGTTTTTCAAATATATGACATACTATATATGCATTTTAAAAGGTGGAAGTTAAGCAATTTTAATTAAATGATTTTTCTCCTTTTCTTTATTCACACAAGATGTATCATGTATTCATACAGAGAGCATGATGTCCAGAGCAAAATCTCATACTTTTTCTAATCAGTGCTATGGTAAATCAGGGGAATGGCATTCAAAATATGAATGAATTCCACAAAAAACTGTGTGTGTGTGTGTGGTTTTGTTTTTTTTTGGGGGTTGAGG
>JANHFL010009098.1:13203-30007 GCA_032468155.1 Oxyrhabdium leporinum | reverse complement strand
TGCTTATAAGCTGTAAACCGCCCCGAGTCTTCGGAATGGGGCGGTATATAAATGTAAAAATAAATAAAATAAAAAAATAATAATTCTACCTCTCTGATTTAAGGTCATATTGTTGGAAACACCGACCCACTCAGAAACGTCTTTCTAATTGTAAAGGATCATCACAATGTACAATATGTTTGGAGTTGGTTGAACAAGCACCTACATACAACATTTTGACAAGTCCATGCTGTAAAAATGCTTGGTTTCATAGGGAATGCTTGCAGGTATGTCTGGATTGACATAGCAGAAGTTCCTTTTTACTACTAAAAACAAAATCTGTTAATTGTTAATAAGTATGTCTGCATTCAAAGTAGGTTGGAAGTGAGACAGAAATCAGTGTATGACTTGATCCAGGGAACTCTTAAAAACTTGATTTACAAGGTTGCAATGAAAAGTAATGCCTCCGCCTCCATAACTTTAGTTTATATGAGAATATTTTAATATATGATATACGAAAATAATCTTTGAAATGAGCTCTTTTGTTATCTACGTTTACTTATCCACATAATCACCACCATTCACTATGTCCTTATGCCAACGATGGACAAGCTTCAACCAGGTCCTGACAGTCCTTTCCATTTCTTAATTTGACTCAAACAGATGCCCATAAAGGTATTCCTTCAATTTGGGGAAAAATGGAAGTCACATGATGCCAAGTAATTTGCATGGCAAATGGGGTAAGGTGGTAACATCCAGCTTCACAATTACCTCTTGGGTGGCTCATGTGCTACGAGGTCTACCATTGACATAATGCAACAAAATTTTCTTCTGCTGCTTCCAAATTCTGGTTAAATCATTAATTCAGAATTTTGTGTATTGCAGTAAAGTACTTTGAACTCATAGTGGTGCCAAATTAAAAGTATTCTGTGTCTCAGAAAACTAGCCATATGTTTTCCTGCCAAACTGGGATTTTGAATTTTTTTTCTACAGGTATAGCTTTGATAATATTCCATGGACTAATGCTTCATTTCTGGATTATCAGGATAAGTCCATGTTTCATTGGCTGTCATAATATTATGGGGAGGAAATCCTTTCATTCTTTTAGCATGACAACAATTGCTAGCAAATTTAATTTGTTGTACGAGGTGCCCATAATCTGCAACTCATCTTGCCCAACCTTCTGATACTATATTGAAATACATTAGTAATGTGACCCACATGTTCCTACTAAGCTAAATGATAAGCTTGACAGCAGTGTCCCTTTGAATAATCTGCCAGTTGTCTTTAACCAATTCAGTAGCATTTCTCATGTGTTGTCTTAATTGTCCACTTTGTTCTGTTCACACAAAGAAAATCTTTCCTGTTCACCATTTTTTTTGATCCATGCAGTCATTGCCATAAAAAAACCATATTCTACAATGAAAGTCCCAGGAGGGACTACTTCAGTCAAAAATTAAACAGGAAGTGTTGCTTAAAGCTCGCTGATGAGTAGTCGCAGGCTTTCATTTCAAAGAATGAACAATATCAAGGCAACCTTTTCTCACAGCGATCTTCTACCAACTGAAGTGAAAGGACATATGTTAAAGGACATCTTAGAGGTTTTAATGCATTAGTATTGCCATCTGTTGGTGACCTTGAAGGCATTACTTTTCATTCATTGTAGTTAGTATGTGCAAAAGTTAAAGGAAATAGAAAAAAATTATACCTGTATCATTTATTTGTTCTTAAGATATTATGCCTTAATTTTCAAAGTCATTTAGTTGTTTCTATGTGAAGAAAATAAATTTTATTAATCATTAATTTTTCTCTTGGATTTAGTGTCAAGCTCTCAGTGCAGGGGTATATTTCTTTAGATGTCCTGTATGTAATAATAAAGAAAAATTTCAGAACGAAATGTTAAGAATGGGCATCCATATTCCAGAAAAGTAAGTGATTTAAATTATATTTAACACATTTAAATGTGTATTATCTTATTATATTGTGTGAGTGCATTTTTAAGTTGTATTTTGCTGTTATTTCTTCATTAACAAGAAAAGCTAAACTACAGAATTAAAGTATTCTAATAAATGTTTAAATGATTCCAGAGATGCCTCCTGGGAACTAGAACAGAACGCCTATCAAGAACTTCTTCAACGTTACCAACATTGTGATATTAAAAGATGCCTTTGCAAAAATGGAAGAGACTACAACGAGCCTGATAGGTAGTAATATATGCTGTCTTTGTCACCATGCATATCTAATTTTGTTGTTTTTCAAATGTAGCAAACACAAAATTAGAATTAAATAATTAAGGCAGTGAACATATACAATACTTATTCCTCCTCCTATTTTCTCCACCATAACAACCTGGTGTTAAATGAGTTGGACTGAGAAAAAGTGACTGGCCCAAGGTCATCCAGCTGGCTTTCATTCCTAAAATGGGACTAGAATTCACAGTCTCCTGGTTTCTAGACCAGCTGCTTAATCACCACCAAATTTACTGTATTCGACAAACTCATTGTTTCTTTGAAATGTTGAACAATTCTTTTTATTATAATAAATAATAGTTATGGAAAAGGTATGTTCTAAAAGAAGTATGTATATGTTTATTTGCAATTGGATAAAGATTAAGGATCTTCATCTATATGCTACCCTTTGAAGTTAATGGGAAGTCTGTGTAAGGCTTTCTTGTCACTTTCCATTGAAGCTTTATTGTTAACAGTTTTCTGTCAAATGTTGAAAATTTGGCTTTCTCAGAAAGCTTTTAAGGATGACAGCATAGATTACCTGTAGGACTGAGTTGTCCATAGATTAGATTCTAATGAGTTTGTGATTGTTTGTTGCTGTAGCTTTTTCTGTGATAGTTCTTCTTATTCGTAATGTATGTCAGCCCATTTCTTAGCAGTTATTCAATAATAGTGCATTGTAGAACAAAATGTAGTCGAACAGTTGCATTAAGTATCAATTCATTTCCTGATAGGCAGCCTATAGAATAATTTAAAGTGCTATTAGTCTTTCACTTTTGCATTTTGTTACATCCCAATAAATGTGTAATCTAATTCCTTTTCAGAAAGAATGATACTGTATGTAGCTTTGCTGAATTAAAGTTATTTTTATAATTAATATATTTTTCCTTCCTTTTAGTAAATGGGAAATAAAACGCTGTCAATATTGTGGTTCTAGTGGAACTCATTTGGCGTGTTCTTCACTAACAAGCTTGGAGCTAAACTGGGAATGCATTGAATGTAGGACCATCCTTGCCAAATCAAATGGTAAGAACCCACTGCTTGTAAAGCTTGAATTAACTGAAAGCTGTTAATAGCTTATGAAAAAAAACCCACATTTGATTACTTCGTTATACAGGAAGTGCTCAGAAATGGCGAAAGCGTTCTTTGGGTATGCCAGAAAAAGCAGATGGAGACAATCTGATGGAAGATCCATCACCCAAATGCCCTAGACAGTCTCCAGGATCCCACCTTGGCATCCATATCAGGCATGTGATTTCCATCTTCTCACATGTGAAAAAGTTTAGAGAGCCAGTTTGGTGTAGTAGTTAAGATGCTGGACTAAAAACTAGGAGCTCATGAGGTTCTCTAGTCTTCTCATAGGGATAGCAACCAGTGGCATGACTTTGGCTGTCAGCCCAACTATCTTATTTCATAAGTTGGTGGTTGTGAATAAAATAGAGAGAAACACGTGCACCATCTTAAAGCATGGGTATCAAACTTGCCGCGTCACATTACTATCACGTAACTGTTATGATGTTTTTCCCATTCGCAGAGTTGGGGTGGACGTGGCCTGCGCATGACACATCCAGCGCATGGGCTGCCAGTTTGACACCCCTGCCTTAAAGCCTACAAAATAAAAGAATATAAGAACAACAACAATATTACCCATAGGTTGCGCTTATGCTAGTCAAAGCTGAATATGATATAAATAAGCTGAAATGTGCTACAGCGAGTTCAGGCTCATATACTCTCATTTCTTTTCATTTTCCTACATAATCATAACAAATTGATGCTTTTATTTTCTTAATTTATACTGTTATGTCACTCATATTGACAATCTATAGTAAATATTTGAAACTAATCCTAAAAAATGTTAAATTCAAACCATATCTCATGAAATTGTCGCATATAATAGAAGATTAGCTGTAGTTTTGAGTTAAACAATACTGTTGGTTGTACTGAATCAAAAGCTTTCAAAGATTTGTGCTCAAGCTACTTGCTTGCATATCTGTATTTTGCTAAATTATAACTAACCAGAATGTATGTTGTAAGCTAAAAAACATTTTATGGTGAATTCCATGCATCTCTTAGAAATTTTTTAAAGCAGCTTTTTTTAACTATCAGAAAAGTTACTCTCTCAGCAACTGACATGCTCTTGTACGTAAAGAATCTGTAAACGTTTATGCAATATTAACAAGCTTTTCTATGAAACCAGCATAATTCATTTAACATTTTTTTTAGAAAATCTAGCCTTTGATGCATTATATATTATAGATAGAATTATTTGGATTATGAAGAACTGCCTTCAAAGTAGATTTAGGATGAAATATATATGCTTGAACCTTGTGTGTCTTCAGATTTTGATTTGTAAAAACAAATCCGTAACTTGGGTAAAAAATTAAGTTATTCTTGGGGATATTCTTTTTCCCTTCAGGTCCCCAAAGATGGTGTGTTCCAGTGGTTTTACTCCGTGTTCACAACTAGATCTTCCCTCTTCTAATAATAGATTTTTATCCCCATCTCCCTTCATCAGTCCTTCAGTAAGGAATTTGTCTTTAAAAAAAATGTAAGTTAAAGAGTTGCATTTAATTACTGAGTTTTTAAAAAACAAGGGGAGTTGGGTACTTTGCATAACTTTTCTTTAGATCATATTGCAAATAGCTATTGAATTCTTTTATCTCCCAAGCTTCCTTCCATTCACAGAGAGATCAACCAAGTTGACAAATAAAAAATTCTTCAATATTTTAAGAGAGAGCATCCTCCAACCGTACCTCAGAATTGGGTCCAGGAAAACCGAGTGGGTATATGGAAGCACTCATTAAATGCCACTCTCTCTTGCAACTTTCCCATTACTTTTGGTTGGACTCATCTGGCTCTACTAGTTTGGTTTTTAAAAAACAGTTTGCCTTCTAATACTGGGTACCATAAAATAATAATAAATACAGTTTTAGCTTTTAGGATCCTGCACATTGTTTCAAAATTAGCGATACAGGCTTTGAATCTAAATGGACATGCAGATAGACAGGATCTTTCATTACAAGATAGGATTATGATCCAGTGATCTCAGTTGTAGAAGTGAAGTACTTCACTCCCACAAATATTTGGAAGTGATTACACTATTCCAACAAGATTACTCTCCAGTGCACGTTTTCAAGAGGTATAAAGAGCTATACTTCTATTGATAGAAGTATTACTTAATCAGAATTCCATTCAAGACTTTCTCTTACAACCAATACCACGACCCACATTTACTATCTCAATAGAAATGTGATTTTAGATGCTTCTTTAATAAGCCTAAACTGGTCTCAGATTAGGATGCAGAATAATCCTTTTGCTTCCCTATCTAAAATTATGCCACTATTATAACTATTAAATAATTTTAGACATACATTTTATACAAAATACTCCTGATACTTGCTTACCATCAGAATTATTGCTGAAGTACCTAAATAGATGCTTTGCTATTCAAATAGGCAACTTGGAATGCAGAAAAGAGAAGTCTCCAAAATTCTGAGGGAATTAAGATTACAGATTAATACCAAACCAACAAGACTGAATATCATCAGACAAAACATCTGGGGTAGTGCTCTAAAAGGATTTCAGAAGCGGAACTTCAATCCTGCTAATGCTATTGAAGTAAAGTATATAAACTGCAGCAATAGAATAGAGGTGGATCTCTGTTGCTCATCAAAGGAAGATTTTTTTCAATTGCTGATGCTTCATCTTCAGAATTCATCATTATTTGAAGGTGGCCACTCAAAGAATTTATCCTTTGATTCTCAAGGTAAGCTTGACATGTAAATATTTAGAATTTATACCAGGAGGGGATGCAGCTTTGATTGCTACCTATGTTTAGACATAAATAATGGTGGCAGTGGTAGGAGCCTTTATTCTAATATTAACTGTTAGAATATCTTAAAATGGCTACTTCAGATGTTTGGGCTAAGTACAAAACAAACAATTTATTATAAGTTTTGTGTCAAGTTCAGGGTAAATACTGTCTTGTTTCACATAGTTTTCTTGTTTCACATAATTATTCCCAATACTCTGGAATTGGTGTGGCTCATTTTAAAAATTCTTTCAAACGGTGAAGACTTGATTATTATCTCACAATGCATCACTTCTTCCTTTCATTAGCTGGAATAAGCTGACCTAATGAATGGTGAAAAGTTAGTTGAGCATTCTGTATATTGATAGACTTTTCTTCACCACCATTCAGTTTATTCCAGCCAGTAAAAACAAAAATGAGGCTTACTGGTACATTGTGAGATAATATATACTAATCAAATCAACAATAGAAAGGCTTTTTCTGGCCTTTCTACCCTTCAGAAACATTGCATTCACTAGTTTTCTACCCAGGAAGCTAGCAAATGTGATATTTCTGAACGGTAGAAAGAGGCTTTTCATACCATTCAGAACAATTGCAAGAAAAGCACCAGCATTCAGGATGTCTTTGAAGGCAAGAAAGGCTGGAATGAGCCTTTTTACCGTTCAAAAATATAATGCTTGCTAGATTTCTGGCTAGAAAACTAGTGGACACAATATTTCTGAATAGTAGGAAGATTGGAAAGAAGCTAAGATCTTCTTCCCAGTGGGAGAAGGGGAAAGATCCAGTGTTGGGCTGGAGGAAAGTGCATTCCAAATATTGTTTATCCAGCCTCAACAGGAGTTCCCATCCTTCATGGAGGGGAGGGGAAATCCTTCTACTGGTGGCAGCAGCTTGTAATCTTCCCTGCTGGCTTCCCCATTGACTTTCTGGGGAAGACAACAGAGAAGATTGCAAATGGTAATCAATTCCATATGGAACAAACAATGCTTAACAACCAGTCATAATTGCTAATAGGTTTCCAAGCACCGAAAATGCTACTACATGATCGGGGAGGGGGGTGGCAGTTATAACTTCAAGGAGAAGTTATAGATGGTAAATATTTTTTTCTTGAGTGTCTTGTAACTTCAAACAATCATTAAGCAACCAAGCCTACTGTACTTATAGGTCAGTTTCCTGTACTGACCTCAGCTCAGCTCATGCTAAGTCAAGATTTTTCCCTCGGTAGTTTCCAGGCTTTAAAACCATTTCTTATAATGGTTTGGGGTGTGCAATACTAGAAGGAATTAAAGATATTAGAGCTCAAACAGAATTTGTTTTGCCATTATTATGTATAGTAACTATTTAAAACTATTATAAATAATAACTACGATGTTTCCCCAAAAATAAGACCCAACCTTTATTTTATTTTTTGCTTCTGAAAGAAGCATTAGATCTTATTTTGGGGGGATGTCTTTTCCAATATCTTACTTCGCAGCAGCAGCACCAAGAGCCCCGCCCATCAGGAGCCTGTGTGTCTGCTGCTGGCCCACTTGTGCATGGTGCCCCCCAGCCTCCATTTTACCGTTAGAGGCCTTCAGGAAAGGCCTTTGCAGCTGACAAACGAGCTCCAGATTGATGCGTGTGGGCTCTGTTTCACTGTCAGAGGTCTTTCACCGTCAATCCGGAGCTCATTTCTCAACTGCAGACGTCTTTCCTGAAGGCCTCTGACAGCGAAACAGGCTGGGGGTGATGCGTGCAAGCGGTGGCAAGCGGCTGCAGAAGTGGTGGGTGAGCAAGGTGAGGCAGGTGTCTGGGTGTGGGAGGCCTGACTGCAACTGTCCTAAGTGGGGGTAGGGCACGGGGGACAGCTCTACCCCCCCATCCCTGCTCTAGCTTGATTTTTACCCATGCGCCTTGCCCCACCTCGTGCAACCAGGTGCAGTGGACTGGGTGGGGTCTTAACTAGGGTTTATTTTGGGGGTAGGGCTTATATTGGGCGCAAGTCTAGGTCTTACTTTCAGGGAAATGCAGCATTTATAATTTAGGCCCTATATGCCTAAATAGTTAATATGGGTTTTATTCAATGAAATATAGTGATGGGGTATTTAAGGACTCAGAACAGAATTTCTAATTCAACAGGGAATAGTAGTCAACTCTGTAATAACTTCAAGAAGCAAAGGGCACACATTAAAAGGAATCATAAATATCATAAATTATAAATATAACAAATGAAATTTCAGAAATGTTACTATTCTTGCTGTTTCCATTCTCATATTCTAAACTGAATGTCCAAGTTCACAAACAAATTGTATCTTATATCTAATTCTCAGAAGAAATGAAAGAGCCCTTTTTTTGGCCTTACAGGCCTGTAATTGTAACTAATGATGTAGAAAAAATAATACTAGGTTTTGGTCTATATGTCCATGTAGATTCTCAATCATCCAGGACATGGTTGTCCCAAATGTGCGTTTCAAAAGGCAACCAGACTTTTTTGGTTTTTCTTTGAAAACATTTTGCTTCTCATCCAAGAAATTCTTCAGTTCTGACTGAATCGTGGGGAATAGAATGGATTTTGGTCTAACATTTTTCTCATATTAAAACAAGTTTCTATCAGTTGTATTCAGTAAGTGTAATATACCATTTGTACTTGCAGCTCTTAAAGATAACTTATACTACGAAGCAGGAAAAATGATTGCAGTTTCTCTGGTTCATGGAGGCTCCTCTCCTAGCTTCTTTTCCAAAACCTTGTTTCACTGCCTCGTCTATGGCACAGAAAATGTGAAGCCAACAGTAGAAGATGTTGCTGATGTAGGCATTTTGCAGGCAATAGAGAAGGTAAGCAATTGCTCTGTAAGACAGTAGGAACTTCCACTAAACTTCCAGTAAGAAGGAGGAGAGAGAGTCACAGCCAGGCTGTCCTCATGATTGTGTGTTGTGGTGTATTGAAGGATGTTTTTGAGCGAGGTGGCACTTCCCTAGGTGGAAGTTAGACTTGTAGACTGCTTGGGCTATTTTTGGACTTGTTCAGGCTGAAGGAGCAGATTGCAGGATCAACCACTGTGCAGCACTAGTCTTGCCTACCATGCTGAGATGCATCCGTGGATTTGGCAGCAGTTTTTTCAACCTGACAGTGGTTTTTCTTTTCATACCG
This sequence comes from Oxyrhabdium leporinum, assembly GCA_032468155.1. Lineage (NCBI taxonomy): Eukaryota > Metazoa > Chordata > Lepidosauria > Squamata > Cyclocoridae > Oxyrhabdium > Oxyrhabdium leporinum. Next base: position 20,859 of record JANHFL010009098.1, on the reverse strand, counting down.
GCTCAGTCTGCTCCTCGAGGACCTGTTCAGGTCACACTGGAGGATGGGTTGTATTTGTTCTGTTCTGCTGGTCATACTTGTTATATCAACTGTGCTTGTGAACAGTGGTTGTGGGCATGGCTCCTTCCTGCACCACCTGTTTATCACTGGTAGATGCTAAGGCTTTAGAGGTATAAGGATGGCAGAGAGGTATTACAGTACAATGGAAGACTATTGTTTACCCCCTCTACTATGGAGATCATTTTGCTTATTCTCCTGGTAGCCCCAAGGAAGAAGAAAGCAACTGTAAATCATGTCATTGTAGCTTCCATCTGATAGCTAAGTGCCTTGATTGCTAGCATATTGGTTTTCCACTGTGGAGTGAGGACTGTTTCACCTCTGGGTGAGAGCCAAAAGAGGACTTGATGAGGGATGAATGAGAAGGAAGCTCTCTACCAATTGGTGAGAGCAACAGGACCGGGATACCCTGTGAGTGCTAGTGATGGAATGGGAGATGGTTACTGAGTATCATTGTGACACAGAACTAGTGAAGTTAAAGTGCCTCAGGGTACCTTGCTTCCCCTTCCAGGGATGGTTGTAGAAGACAGTGGGAGGAGATCTTTGGCCCTGACAATTGGGGGACCTACATTTGGGGATGGGGTTGCCACTGGGGACATGGGATGGAGCAGAGTATTATGGTGGTGTCAGGCCTGGGGAACTATGGTGGGAGGAAGGGAACAGGTTGTTCCCAGGGAATGTATTAGCTTGAATGGTTCATTAATGGTGCAAATACACTTGATTTTCTTCTATAGATAAAATCTGCCACAACACTGAGCAGCTTAGAATCAGCAATAAGTGATTGCTCTGACTATCTTGCTTCTATTGGATGTTTGAAACCTGTAACAGCACTACGTGATAAGAATATATTGGTGAATGAGATTCTGAATCACCATGTCATCAAAAGAACTTTTTTACCATTTGAAAGGTTTGCTTGCTGTGGAAATAATTCCTATGATTTTTAATTTTTTAACTAATTAAGAATCATTTCAACTGTTTTGCAAGACAATCTTATGTGATGTCCCGTGGGTGTACATTAAAATGTTTGCTCATTATGCCTTACTTATTTTCACCAAATTGTTTTTTTTTCTCTTTAATCAAGTAGTATTAAAAAATTAATGATTTTGGTAAAGTGGAGTAGGTAAAAAAAGATGTAACTCAACACTTGGAAATCCTTTGAGGGTTGTTTCAACTGCCATAAGTTATTCAAGCAAAAGGTTATGAAGCTTTCTAATATATTTCAAGAGATTTTAGTAGATTTGGAACATATGGATGGAATATGAATCAATACAAGCTATGAGTAAGAATATGTGAGCTTGCCTTTCTAGTTGAAGCAGTCACAGGAATCATTTTAGTAAACACAATTTTAAATCCTCTTGTTAATAGAGATTATCTAGTACTTTTTTGCTTTAAAATAAGAGGAATTGTAATAAAATAAATAAATTTGGTAGCATCCACAAGGTTCTTTTTATTTTTATTTTTTTTAAAAAAACAGCACTAAAGACTCATATCAGTTTGTTTCTTCTCTCTCCTTGTTTCCCCAAAAGCTTTAGACAAGGTTTGAAAACACTTGGTGTTTTGGAAAAAATACAAATGAATCCCGATGCATTCTGTAGCATATTATGTCACAAATCTGAGAAACTTTCAGCAAAACTTCTTGGTGATCTCTTTACAATTCACTGTTTATCAAGAGCAGACAAGGCCAGATGCCTTGATTTCTGGATGGGTTACTTACAGGAGACAGAAGGTAAGAAAATGGGATATTGCCTAGAATTTTGAACTTTTGAAATATATTTCTACCTGTAAAATAAGAAACATCAGATTGCAGTATTGGTGAAGAAAGTCTTGTTTTGCACTTTTATTTTACATTATTTTGCAGTTACGATTTCCTGAAGTCAAAATGTTATTATTCCATTTCATCTGTAACTTCTTAACTAATGTTATAGTTTGATTAACTACAATGGCTTTTTTAAAACAATCTTCATATTTCTTGGTGTAGGTGGTGAGTCATCTGTAACTCTAGAGGATATCTTAGTATTTGCAACTGGCATCCGCAGTATTCCACCCATTGGCTTTGATCCTGACCCTTCAGTTATGTTTCTGCATATAAAATATCCCATCGGAAAGAGAGACCTTAACTGTTTACAGCTTCCAATAACAAAATCATATGAGAATTTTAAAAAAGTTCTGGATATTGCCATCCGACGTGCCCTATTACAGTCAAGAGTATGTTAGTCACTACAATGGATACTGAAAACTGAATGATGAAGCACACAAGAAGCTTGCTACTTGCCTACTGGAAAACAGATATATTCATCCTCGCAGGTTTAAAACTTGATCATGGAAATGCATAGTTTCAGTCTTTACATTTTGAACAGTATTTCAAAATGATGAGCAAACAAAGCTTTTAAATCAATTTTGCATTATGTTTGTTCTGGGTTTTGTTTTTTTGGCCAAACCAGCAAGTAACTGGTTGTTTGAGATTGTGGTGTACCCTCCATTTTATATCATAAATGTTACACATCAAAACTTCTGCAAATGCATTCAGGAACCCTTTCCAAATTGTAATATACCAACTTTTATATATTGTGTTTTTGTGTAAAGATTTGAGGTATGAGTTTATTTTTATTTATGTAGATTCCTGATTCAGGAAATGTTAATTTCACACACAAACTCCTTTAAAGTATTCTAGCTATTAATTATAAATATGAAAAAAACCTATAGTTTACCTCATGTTATCTTCTCTTAAATATTTGTAATGCGTTTCCGTTCTGTGATCATTCTATTTAAAAAAAATAGTTTTGAATATAAAAGCATTTTTAAAAACTGCATTGTAGGAATTCTATATTCAGAAAAGCTATAATTGGCATCAGATGTATTTGCTAACCCAGTTTCATTATTTCAGTTAGAGATGTTTGGAGATAGAAGTGCTTTTTCCTTGAAACAACAGTTCCACCCTTGCCAGAGGGGTTTTAGCATTATTCTGGCTATATTGGGAGAAGTCTAAATTTCAGTCTGTTTTAGACTAAAGCAGCTATTTCAAACCTGGAATAGGATGTTTCATTCTGGAACTACAAGATATGCATACTATAGAAAATGTATGTAGATGTTTTAAGAATTATCCTCACATTTATGCAAATTGAAGCAAATATCATTTGATTTAAATGAGATCTTTAGAAGAAGGCTGAGATGAGTTAGCTTTATATATGTCCCAGAAATACCAAAGTTAGAAATGCCATTCCCTACTCGGTACTTAACTAGAAAGATTATGCATTTGATTTCATTTTTCTAAAATCTACTATATAAATCCATTATAGGTACACCATATAGAGTATTAAATCTTATGAAATAGGTGATGGAATAATTTATGCACACAAATAACATTTTCATACACATGTATGGATACACAAACTCCTTTAAATGGCTTTAATTCAAATTGATATGACATTGATTTTACTAGGACGAGAAAAAAAGCAAATTTCTGTTTTCCCCTGGGCCACATTTCCTTGTTGGTTTTGTTGGGTTGTGCTGAGTTGAAAGATTAATCACAGTAGTTTATCATTTAAAAATAATTTCTGTTGTCACTTATTAAATTGCACAATAGAAACTTCCGGAGCTTATCCATGCTATTCTAAATTGTTTGAATTTCAGTTATTGAAAATTAATATTTCAACAGAATGGATGGAATGTTTCTACTCCCAGTTTCTAACCACAAATTTCGATTTTTTATATTAAAGAATAAAAAATGTGTTTGAAAGGGAACATTTATTTCCTGGCTTTCAAAAATCTACTTAGTTCTGAAGAGTCTCCTATTTCAGTGTTACACAAATTCAGTCCTCTTCTGTAAACAAGCTTGGTGGGCCTTGTTTTTCGGTGTGGTTGAGATAACATTTGATACAGATTCTTTCCTCAGTGTGAGTTAGTTAAATTCTGGCTACCCAACCAGACAAAGCTTGTGGATCAGTGACAGAAATTATATTACAAGTTTAGCTTATGACAATAATTGGGGCTGGAATTTCCATTGCTAAGCAATGTGGCTGTAAAGCACAACTGCATTGCTTAGCAAGGGCAATTCCCGAAGTCCTGGTGGTTATTAAATGAATCTCACAATTGTTAGATGAGGTAACTTCCTGGCAGCTTCCCACAACCAAAGGAAAAGTGCAAGTCCCAAGGTGGCAGGCAGGTAAGTAGCTGCTGCCAGGTGGGAAAGGGTCCATGAGAGGTGTTGCGCGGGGTCTGGGAGGGGTGTGGGGTGATGCAATGACTTACTCCAACAACTTGCAACCCTCCCTGTACCTTCCCCATTCATTTTTTATCACATGATTGCAGTATGTTTGGCAACCCAAGTGCTCAGATTGCAATCATGTTACTGCAGGATTGCTGGGAGGGCCAAAGCTCCAAGGGCCAGTCGTAATTTCTGCAAGACCAGTTTAACTTTGAAGAGTTGCTGAACAAATGGCTGCTAGTTGAGGATTGCCTGTATGTGGTTTTTTAAATTTATTTTGTTTTTTTAAAAACTGGGGTTATGCATACTTTTGAATACTCCACAAGTACTATGCTTGTGTAAATACCTTGGAGGTAATTGTATTAATATACTTTTTTCCTTCCATTCAATCATGTTTGATTCTCAGAGACTATCTGGACAAATCCCTGCAGGTTTCCCCCCATTGCCTAGTTCCTAGGACTGAGAAAAAGTGACTGACCCACTGTTACCCAGCCCAAGACAGGACTAGAATTCATAGTCTTATATATGATGTTGCCTAGGTGTTTCATGTTAATGTGGTTATTTTACATTTTCATTTGAAAAGTGAGATTTTTACCTTAGCATTTTTGAGAAATTGACAGATTTAGTTTAAAATCTTACTACTTTGAGGTTTATTGATTTCCACTGAGGCTTTGATTATATGTTGGAATTAATTAGAATATATTAATGTAATTTTCCGGTGAAATTAATGTAACAGTTACAAAATTCCATTTGATGTTTAAAGAGTACGTGTGACAATTGAACAAGGGAAACTTTCTGGAGGGTGAGTAAATATTGTATATTGCTTAGAAAAATTGCTTATCAACAGTTCAAAAACATTTTCAGAATTAAATGTTAGTAATTCTCACATTTCACATCTTTATAGATGTTTTACAGGATATAGCTGTAGACAAAAAGGTTTTAGTGAACTTTAGACTTTCATTGTTTCGTCACATACAAATAGCCTTTTGGTGTGAATAAATAACATGATTATATCTGTAGTTTTTCAATGTATCTAATGAGAAATTATAGCTTTTAGAATAACATCACCATGCCTTTACTAGAACGTGTTTTAATGTGCTTTTCAGTATTCATTTGCTTTTAAGGAAGATGTATTTGAGAAATATCTTACAAATGTCCAGAATTGGTAGCTTTGCTCCTGGTAATAAGAACCATATTTTGCCTCATTTCTGATTGGTTCTAGTGGAAACAAGGTAGTAATATAAATCAGAATTATCAACAATGCTAAAATATGGATGGGTATGGTGATGAAAAAGCCATTTTTGTTCCAAAATTTCATATTGGGTAATGGCAACTAGAATTAGCTACTGAATTTTCACATCTCATCAAATTTTATTATTGCTCCAGTCACAAATTATTTTACAGTGAAATTGGTGCAATATCATCCTATTTCTTTATGATGGTCATATTCTATAAATACATAAATATTGAGATTCCCTTCGTTGCCTAGAGTCGATGGTGCTTATGTGTCATGATAGATATTGGATGTTTTTCTTATAATCCATTCTTTGGTCTTACCATGTGATTCTATAATCTAGCAAAATTTTATAGCTGTTTATGGGGATGAACTGTAAGGAAATAAGATATGCCTTAATCATCTGTCAATGTAATTCATCTGTACAGAGTATCACACATTCTTCCAATTATGATTATAGTACTAGAATTTGAACTTTGCTAGACTGTATAATATTGTATCTACTGATTACAACAAAGAAGTAAGAAACACTGTAAATTAATAGGATTTATAAATGTGTGTCAATCCAGGGCAACAGTATTTCTTTTGAGCTCAGGTACTTGAAATAAGATTCATGAATTTACTATTATTTCTTCTAACACAAGTATCTATTGAGAAAAATACATGTGAAAAAGGAAATGCGTACTATTGAAAGATGAAATTTAGCATTAAGAAAACAGTGGAATATAAATCTTGTGTGTAGTTACAAATTTGTAAATTTTGGTTTACAAATTTTGGTGTAAAACTATTATTTCAAGCCTTTTGTAACTTCCAATGTCTGTTGTACTTTGCTTTTAAGTTACTTGTAGCAATATATGGAAGAACTTCTTGTGTGTGTATATATCTATCTATATATCCATATAAAGTGCAATAAATCAAGGATTTCTAGTTAAAAGTGTTACATGTTTATTCCTTTTGTTGATCCAAATTCTTTAGAGAAAAATTAAACGTGAATCTAATGACAAAATTAAATGTGGGATAAACCTATAAAGGATGGATAGATGGGTGGATATATATCACAATTTGATCAAATGTTACTGATGTACTTTACATGTCCAAATAAAAACTTCAGAAATATTTATAGTTTCTCTTGAATGCATCAAAATTATTATTGTTCCAAAGATTGTGCAAAGGTTGTTTTAAAGTTGCCACTGTCTCACCAAAAAGAATTTAATCTGAAAGTGAAAACTTAACCGTACTAACGCTTTCAAAGTGAATTCTACTACCAGTATTACAATATGTTACATCCAGATGCAAGCATATTCTGAAAAGTTTAGGTGAAACCCAAGTCCTAATTTCAGATACCCTAAAGTCAGTCAAGACCCCAATTCGGGGGAGGGTGGTGGTGTCTCACTTAAAATTGTTTTTAAAAACAACAGGAAATAGTTTATAAGTGATTGATTTGATATGCTACAAGAAAATGAATAGTTGATTAGAATAGTGTGCCAAACCAACTCCTTTTGCCTGATCAAATGTCACTTCCAGCATTCCATAAATGTGACAAACTGACTTTTAAGTGTTGTTTAAGATTTAAGTTTGTAGCCCTTTTAAAAGTGAAGTAAGGCATATGTGCAACCAAGCCACAGCAAGGAAAAATAAACTTCCTGGTTCATTTTTCAAGCTGGAATTATATTAAAAGTTACTTGTTTCCACATTCAGTAATTTGCTCAGAAATCTAAGCTTTTAGAACAGCTATAACCAGACAGTAATTAGACAAAAATAATTACAGAAACAGCAAATTCCAGAATAGGAACAGATAAAGAGCCTCTAATTTTTACCAAAAGCACTTTAACAACGAACTTTTACTTAAAATTTTATAGTTCCTATGTAGAAAAACTATAGTTTAAAAATTTAGGAATTAATGGGACTTTAGAAATCATAACCAATGTTTTAGATTTTGCCTGGAGTGGGAGCTAAGAAAGCGTTTTCTAATAAGGGAGTTACCAATAAAAGCTTTTCTATTGCAATTGTCTGAACATGGCTTCTGTGTCATCAGTATATACGTTTTTATCAAAATTATTACATTTTAACAGTTGGAAGGGACATTGTAGGTCATCTAGTCCAACCCCCTGCCCAAGCAGGAGACCCTACACCATTTCTGACAAATGGCAGTCCAATCTCT
>JANHFL010009098.1:0-13103 GCA_032468155.1 Oxyrhabdium leporinum | reverse complement strand
AAGATCCCTCTCACAGTTACTGCTCTTAAGCCTGGTTTCACCCAATCTATATGTGTACTTTTGGTTTTTCTTGCCTAGGTGTAGGACTTTACTTTTCTCTACGTTGAATTTCATTAGATAGGGCCCAATGTTCAAGTCTGTCCAGATCCATCTGGATCTTGAGCCTATCTTCTAGGGTGTTAACTATTCCTGCCAGCTTAGTATCATCTGCAAATTTGTTAAATTCCCCTTCCGTTCCCTAATCTAAGTCGTTTATGAAGATATTGAAGAGTCCTAGAACCTTGTGGCATCCCACTGCTTCTTCCCTCCATGTAGACTTAGACCCATTAAGGACTACTCGTTGAATATGAATATAACTAAAGTCATTTTGCCAAAAAGTGCTGCTTAGATTCAAGGTTGGATCTGAGTCTATACTAGACTAAATCCAAATCTCATCTAACACAGGTGGAACTCCTATTGCCCTTTTGCTTTTTTCATTTTGCTTCAATTTCAATTTCCTCTGATTTATTATCAATGTCAGACATGTATTTAAAAAATAAATTATTTTGAAGGAAATCAGCTCTCAGGTGTTAATTTTTGCTACAGATGAGAAAACCTCTGGATCCCAATATAGAAATGAGATTTGTTACAAAAATACTTAATCTACCTATCGTCATAAATTTAATGCCCAGAAATTAGGCTTGTAGCAGAAATTGCCTGTGAAATGTAGGGATAAATTAACCATTGCTAGAAAGAAGAGTGGAACTTAAATCATTCTTGGTATTTTGGGGAGGCAAATACAATCTTTTAGTCTTTTTTGTTTTATTCCTGAAGCAATTGCGTTCAATGCCTGCCTCGAGATAGGTATGCGAAACTGTAGCTCTTCAGACATTAAACCCAGTTCCAGTTAGCCCTCAGCCACGCTGAAAAATCAAGAGGTATGGGGATTTAGTTAGCATTCGGAAAAGTTGCAGTTTTGCTTCCGTTTTGAGGTGCAATAATAAGTGAGGCTAAAGTTTAAAGAACAAGATCCTGCGCGTACTTGTAAGAATGTTGTCATCATCATCATCATCTAGCTTTTTTCCCGCAGGCGGCAACGTCCGTTAGTTGTAAATGTATTTGAGAAGAACAAACGATAAGAGCTCTTTTAAGTTCCCTAAAAACATCGAAGCGATAGGTTTGGCCAGAAATCAAAGCTTAAGTGCGCCAATCCGCTTTCACACTGGAAAGTCCCATAAAACATATGAATCAAGCCGTCAGGCACCAGCCATCCGACCAACTGTTAGCCAACAAGGTGAATAATGTCCGGAGCGAGCCGCAGAATACGACAGGAAAATGCCGAATCCCAACCCTGTTCCTCAAAAAGCAGAACGGGGACGTCGATCTACTAAGACGCGGCATCGTTCTCCTTTTCTCAAAGGAAGCAACCTCCGGGGCAACAGCATCAGCGGCGACAGGTCGAGCAGGAGTTCGGCAGACTCCGCCCGCCGCGCTCCCGCAAGAACCCGCGTAGTCCTCTGGCGCGCCACGTCTGCCGGGCTGGTGATGGCGCGGCGGTGAGGGGGGCGGAGTCGGCCCGAACACCAGGGGAAGATGGCGGCCAGCATCCGGGAGAAGCAGACCGGTGAGTGACCGGCGTTAAGTCGCCCGCAGGCTTGTGTCGTCCGGCCGCCTTACTTTCTTCGGCACTCCTGAAGCCGGGATTGGCTCCAAGGAGAAGGCTACGGCCTCCTTCGTGTCCGTCCGGTGTGGATTGCGGCCCTCCTTTCCTCGCTGTAGCTTGCTTCGGTGCTTTTTATGAGAGAGAACTGTTTTCTGCCCCGTCGTGAGAGCGAACGGGCGGGCATGCCCAGCCTCGGCTGGGCTGATGGAGACCCCACTACTGGGGTGCGCTCTACTGGGATGCCCCTTGTGCCTCCTGCTTAGAGTGTTTCTGGAGGCCTGCCTTTATTTTCGTTTTCCCTTAGCCCTGGCGATTTATCAGCTAGGAAGGACTTCGTGGGCTAATGTTTAAGGGCATGATGCAAAACGGGAAGCCGGCCTTCCACCAGTACAGGCAGTCCTCGACTTACAACAGTTCACATAGTGGCGTTCCAAGTTACAACGGCACCGAAAAAAGTGACTTATGACCATTTTTCACACTTATGACCGTTGCAGTATCCCCCCCCCCATGGTCACGTTCACATTCAAGACGGAAGATTGTTACGATTCACTTAACAACAGTGTTACTAATTTAACAACTGCAGTGATTCACTTAACAAATGTGGTAGGAAAAGTCATAAAATGGGACAAACTCACTTAACAAATATTTCACTTAACAACATAAATTTTGGGCGCAGTAGCACTTAGACTTATATACCGCTTCGCCGTGCTTTTACAACCTTCTCTAAGTGGTTTACAGAGTCAGCATATTGCTCCCAACAATCTGGGTCCTCATTTTACCCATCTTGGAAGGATGGAAGGCTGAGTCAACCTTGAGCCTGGTGAGTTTTGAACTGCCAAATTGCAGGCAGGTGACAGTGAGCAGAAGTAGCCTGCAGTACTGCATTTAAACCACTGTGCCACCGAGCATTTGTGCTCGTAACTCAAGGACTACCTGTACTGCCTTGCAAAAAAAAATTGTTTGAGAAAGAAAGGAATACCTGAATTAATTTTTAGGATGGTGTGTCGGCTTAATCTTTTTAAAATCAACAAGACAATTTGAAAATATAAGAGTGAATCGTTTATAAGAAACATGTACTTGGAGTTTGTAAAACAGAGGGTCCTTTAAGGGGCACTTCCCAACCAGGTGCCCTCAAATTTGATGGATGGCTGCATCTATCATTCCCATCCAACAGTGATTATGCTCATTGGGATTATGGGGTTTGTCATCTAAGCCCTCTGGAAATTATTTGGGTGAGGAAAGTTGCATTCAAGTCAGGTTTTTTTTCAAGGTAGACAATGCCATCACTACTGTTAAATTATGAGACTTTGATTTTATAGCTTGGTTTATAGCCCAATATTTTAGGTAAAATATTTTTTTTCCAGATAAACTCCATGTCAGGTGTGCTCTCAGAGTTTGACCTTAGAAGTAAAAAATTACTTGCTATTTTGCTACAGAAGAAGGAAGAATGTGTCCAGTTCAGAACAATTAAATTATACATGGAGTTAACATAATCTCATTTTGCACTAATCCATATCAAACTCATTTTGTCAATTGTTTCAATATGCTTTATTTGGAGGGATCTTTTGGCAGGTTTCCATGGTGTGCTTTGATTTTTAGGATAAACCTTTCTTGCTCTCATCAATTTAATAACATGCAGGAGAATCTATAACTGCTATACCTTTGTATAGAGACTTTTCAAAGACATTTACAAAGTTGAAATATTTAACCATTTGGTACAAAAAAAACCTAATAAAGTTATTTAATAAATTTACGAAGTAGATAAAAAGTGTATTTTCTAACATTCAGGTTGCTTTTAGAGATCATATATTCCTAAAAGGTAAGATGTTGACCTATTGGCAAAACGCCAGAGGGTGGTAGCCTAGCCTCCCAAAATACAATATTCCAGTGCTTAGATGTGACCATAAAAGGTTATTTTTCTTCCCCAGGTGGGACATAGACAAGGGCTTTTTGTCATGTCTTAGTAAGACAGTATGGAAGGAGACAAATCCTAAGATATCAAGAAATTAAGCTTTAAAAATGTCACGTAAATCTTGAATCATGCTGAGAAACAAACTGGCAATCTCTGTATTCCCTGTAGGACTGGTATAATTTGGCCATTTCTATGAATATTCATCAATATTCTGACAAATCCATTTTGGTTAGAAACTTTCATTTCAGAAGTTGCTCCAAAATGCAAGCATAGCTAGAAATATTAAACTTATGTGGATTTATATATGCCAAGAAATTTTACATATAGAGAAGTACAAGCCTAGTAAATAAGCTTTATTTTGTAATAAAGAAAGTAAGAATGTTGAGCTTCTTACATAAAAAAAAGGTAATATCCCAAAACAAGCAAGATTTCTAAAGACCTATTTTCCCAAGAAATAATGGGCATAGACTTCTTGATTCATATTGATATATATTAGTTCTTGAAATGAAGTCAGAGTCCTCCTTTTATGCACTACAGCTAACAGTGCTTTATCTAATCTGATGTCTTCTAGGTGTGTCTGATCACAGGTCCCATTATTCCTTGCCACTGTATCCAAAGATCATTAGCTATGATAGAAATGTAATAGGTGACAGGTTGAAAGAACACTCTTAAAACTTTGGAAAGCCTGCCAGAAACAGGGACTTTGCTGAAGACAAACAGAAAAAATTGGGCAGTCCTTCTGTCATAGTAATTGGGTAGATGGAAAAGAGAAACACCATAAAGATAGGTACCATAAATAATAAACTGAACAAACATAAAAAAATGGGGATGTCTGTATAGGGAAGAGAGTAGAAAATATAATAACAACTTGCTCTCATGGCGTGAAAGAGGTTATGCTAAAAGTAGACCTTGGTTACTCACACCTTTCTCTGTAAAAGTGTCAGATGGGTTTGCCTTCCTGTCCATTGAAAACTCACTGCCAAGAATCGAGGTTGAGCACCCAACCAAACTGTTAGATGCAGTGGGATCATTGTTTCAAGACTTATAACTTGTTGAGTAAACCATTTTCCTATCCTAGAAGTACTCAGTGAACCATCTCCTTAGGACCCTCAAAGGCCTGATAAAACATGGCAGGTCTACTATACAGTGTCAGTTTGATTCTTGAACCTGAGTGGACTTTAATGGAAGAGTCCAAGACCGGCCTGTTAAAAATTTCTTCTGACCAGTTTTATTTTTGGTATATTCTATCCTAATTATTTTATTACATAATAATGTGAAGGAGGCATACTTTTTATTGATCTCCCTTGTTGATTGAAAAAAAGATATCAATGGCACCTTCTGCATGATTAGTGCTTACTATGAAAGGGAAGATCTACACATAAACATGGTTTTTATAAATGTCTCCTCCAATATGAGGAGAGCAATAGAAGAAGACAACAATCTTATTTCTTTCCATATATTATAATTATAATTATAATCAAAAAACCAGGCTTGTAAACAAATCCCCCTTTTTCTTTAGCTCTTTACATTGCTACCGGTCTGAACAACTGTGAATATAAATTACATGTGAATTCTTTTTTCTTCTTGTTGATAATTTTTTGAATAGTTGGTTTTTGCCTTTTTCTCAACTGAAATTTCTGAAGGACTTGATAAATGTAATGACTGGTTAAATAAGATAATTGTCCTATATTTATCAAATAATGATGAATACTATAGAATATAGTAGAGAATCTTTTCTGGCATTTAACAGTATCACAGTCAAGGTTTGTATAGTTAGAAGTCACTTAATGATGGGCCTATTTAAGTGTCCAGTCAAATTTACAACAATGCTGTAAAATTAACTGTACAACTAGCCCTCACATTTTTTGATTATCGCAGCATCCCTGCAGTCCTGCAATCGACATTCAGGCATTTTGTGAGTATTTATGACTGTTGCAGTGCCCTGAAGTCAAATGATCTATATTTGCATGCTTCCCAACCCACTTCCAACAAGCAGAGTCATTAGAAGTTGGCTGTAAAATCACAAGTCACAGTCATATGATGTCTCATTTAACAATCCACTGTGATTTGTTTAACAACTGATGGAAGTGGAGTAAACCTGTTGCAGCAACATGATATTTTGCTTATCAGTTGCAATGGTTAACAACAGACGAGTTCCCAGTCACAACTTGTGACTAACCTAAGCAAGGACTACTTGTACATAGAATAGATCTTCCAATTGCATTTATTCTGCCTGCTGCATCTGATAAAGATGGTGTCAAGGGCTTACCAACACATTTGTATAAATGTCTTGGGTACCTAGAGATTTGCATATATTTTCATTTCCTTTATAGTTCTCTGTTTTAGATGTTAATGTCCATAAACAAGAATTCCTCTAGTCCTTTAGTTTAAAAGAAGCATTTTGGTAATAGCATATTCAAAAGACTACAGGCCTGTTCTCTGCAGCCCCCCCCCCAAAAAAAAAATATTTTAAGATTGATCATTATAAATAAAATGAAACTTTCTTTTTTCAGGGGCTTTGAAGCGCATGTTGAATTTTAATGTGCCACCTGTTAAAAACACTACAGGTGAACCAGTATGGAAAGTAAGTCATAAATTGATCTTTAATCCGATAGAATTTATATTGTCAAATTAACCTAATCATATTTTTGAAAAATATATTTTATAATTCTACCCAATAAGGTGACATGTTGGAGCAATTGTTATTTGTGAAAAACAAAGAAGTAAATAGAAAAAAAATGACAATTGAAAATTAGCTGGCCTGAAATTTTGATGAAGGCTGTATAAGAAAAGAATTGTAAACATTGAAGAACATTTATTTTCAAAAAGGTGTCCTTACTTTTTGAATGAGAGAGCTGTATAATACCATATTTTGAGGTAGTTGAGGACTACCTACAATATTAACTATATAATAACTGTTAGTGGGAAAAGAACATATACAGAGTGTATTAAGATTATATACATAGTGTATGTCTTAATATTATTTGTGTTTCCATTTTAGGTTCTTATTTATGACAGATTTGGCCAGGACATAATATCTCCATTACTCTCTGTGAAAGAATTAAGAGATATGGGCATTACTTTGCATCTGTATGTATTGTGTATGTTTGTGTCTGTGCATATATTGTAATACATAGTATTTGAAAGATTTTACATGATTGAAAGTTTATCAGATTAAGTTGCATATCGGATATCCTGCCAATGAGGCAGTAGATGAGAAAGTTATAAGGGCCATTGCCTGTCTTGTCAAAAGCAGACTTGAAGCACTAGCATGCCAGTCAGTATAAAGTTAAACAGGTTTGATGAGATCAGTGACTAAAATTTTAGTTTGGAAAATACTGAAACACACCAGGAGAAAAATCTAAAAATATGTTTTAATCCTGCGTCGAAACAGTCTTTCAGTGGAGTTTAAAAGTGTTCACGGAGGTTGCTAATAGGAGAAAATATATTTCATTAAATAGTATATCTTATTTCCTTCCTGGCCATGATACAATCACTTACAGAGATTGTCATGGAATAAATAAAATGCTTTCTTATTAATTAATTAGTCCCTACTCTTGAGTTTTTGAGTAGAACATAAAACTTAAAAGTATCAGTTTGATTTTACACATTATGTTCAATGTTGGTTTAACTTTTTAAAAAGTTTTGTTTTAGATTGTTTTGTTTCCATTTTTTGTATAATTACTTATAGACCAACATTTATGGAAAGATGATAAAAATAATGAATAGTACTCAGCTGTTTGTGATGCTTAATCCCAAATAAGAATTCATAGGATTAAAGTGATGCCTTTGTTCTTTAAATGGCTTTTTGGTTGGTTTGTTTATTTGGTATTAAATAACTTAAGTTTCTTTTCTTTTCAGTCTTCTTCATTCTGATCGAGACCCTATTCCTGATGTTCCAGCAATATATTTTGTAATGCCAACAGAAGAAAATATTGATAGGCTGTGCCAGGTAGATTTAGCCTATTTAATGTTTTCTATAAATAGTAACAAAATTGTAATATAGAATTCAAGGGGATACAAATAAGATGAGAGAGTGACAGCTGTGTGTTCTGAGGACTTGTTAAGAGGTAGACATTTAATCTCAGTATTACACATGAGGGATGCATTCTGAGAAAGTGATCATCCAATGCCGGATTGCATGGTTTTCAAATGAGATAAACTTGAGTGTAATCAAATTTGTGGCTTGAATTTTTGGATGATGAGTCTTCTACAGATGGAAAGATAAAGGCTGAACTAAATAGCTGGCTACAGTATACTAATAGTAAAAACAGTTTGGATTCCTTGATAATGGACATTTCCAACAATGATGGATTTCTTGCAAGAGATGGACACGTAAGAACTGGGAGGAATGTGATTTTAAAATGCTTTGAAAAACTAATGGTAGAGTTTTAAACTGAATACTGTTGGAACAGGAGAATACAGCCCAGCAAATAGGAACTAAGAATATTGCATCTCAACCGAAATTTCAATAGTAATAGATGAGTCAACGAGAGACTAGAAAAATGCATTTAATCATGATTCAGGACCTCCTTGGTTTGTTTTACAAAATTTCATACAACTGCATCTGCTCAGCTGTTTAGTTTTATGCATCCACTTTCAACTTCTAATGGCATACGTTAAAGATAATTTCTATATGTTTAAATTAATAAATTAAAATTGTATTCCTAAATAAGGCAAGTTCTTGACAGTTAATTTGTCCAATGGAGAAATGCATAAAATAATTACATCTTTACTGTCCTGTTTGCTAAATATTTTAATCTTAAAGCACTCTTGTTCACTAAAAGCCCACTTATTTAACATTATTTGATTTGGTCTTTTTTTCTTCCAGGATCTTAGAAATCAACTTTATGAATCGTATTATTTAAATTTTATTTCTGCCATTTCAAGAAGTAAACTGGAAGATATAGCAAATGCTGCTCTTGGTGCCAATGCAGTTACACAAGTTGCTAAGGTACAAAGAATAATTTGTTATATTGATACAATGAACATGACACTCATGCTTATGTATTTCCAAAGCATGTATTTGACACAAATCTATAATTAATTTAAAAATACATCTTTGAAGATACATTGCTTGTAGAGTGACTGGAACTGTATATCTTTAATTCCAAAAGGTAGTTTCAGCATTGGAATCTCTAACCCATATATGGATTTGTGATTGCCTGATGCTGTATAAGGCAACAAGACACTCAAGACTTCCTCAAGAATTCAATGGGACTGTGGAAGACAACACTGGAAGTCAACTCAAAACATCTCACACAAGTGGCCATCAAGTATGGTACACACCAACTGATGCATGTGCACATTGCAGTTCTGCATAGGCCAGATAATCACAAGTACTGGATATGGCTTTGAAGACATAGAAACCAGTTACCTTGATATCTGACAGTTACATGGGCACCATGATGAGGCAAGAAAGACAACAATGCCCAAGTACCACCAAAGGATAAGGAGGTCCTGAAGAGCCAGCTCAATGGGAAGAATAAGATCACCATTACCACATTTCACCTGCTAGTCATCAGATACCCGGCCAGTATAGTGAACTGGCTACCATAATATGGGCATGCAAACTGTTGATGTGAAGACTCAGACGTTCCTCACAATGTACAGATCAGAAACCCAGGAACTGTAAACCAGCTGGAAACAGGCAGGCAGGATCTGGTGAATGTTAACACCACTGTCCTGGACAAAACCCAGAACATCCAGGAATATATCACAAGATGTTGCTGAAGCAGCAGCAGACATGAGAGGAAGATCAAGCAGAGAAAGTGCCATGGCAAGACAAACCCTGCATGGGATATACTAGCGACAGCTGATGTGGCAAACATTGGAGAATCTTACCAGTGACTGGAAAGGGCTGGATTAAGAATCAGCACTGAGGCACTGATCATATTAGCACACTAGGCACTAAGCACCAGTTCATAGAAGCAGGCATCTATCACACTATATAGGAGCTGAGGTGCAGACTATTCAGAGAAGCCCCCGAGACAGTCTAACACACATAGTGACAGTATGTAAGATGCAGGCAGGAGCAGCATATACAGTATTAAACGGCATAACCAAGTAGCTTGCATTGTGTACCAGAATGTGCATAGGGTATGGGCTCAACAGAAGATCGTAGAGAATAATGGGACTAAGATCCTGTGGGACTTCCAGATACAGATAGGCAGGTACTGGCCAATCAACCAGGCATCATGATGTAAATAAAGATCAGAAAACGGCAGTGGTGTTAGATGTAGCAGTGCCAAGTACTAACAACATCAGGAAGGAGTATGAGAAGTTGGAGAAAGTACCAGGGCCTGAAGGAATAACTGGAGAGAATGTGGAAAATAAAGGCCAAAATCATTCCAGTGGTGGTAGGAGCACTCAGGGCTGTGACTTCTAAGTTGGGAGAGTGGCTCCAATGTGATCCCAGGAACAATATCAGAGTCCAGAAGAAGACAGTGCTAGGAACAGCTGCAGCACAGAACTCTCAAACTCTTAGGCCTCTGGTAGAGGACCCGAGATTGAGACTCATCGTGTGCATAGGGGTAAGAAGGGGATTTTTTCATAGAATGGATTATGCATGGATTGATGTGGTGGCCTAGAGGTGGAGCTCTCGCCTCACAATCAGGAGACTATGGGTTTGATCCTAGGTAGAAGCAGATTTTCTCTCTCTGGTAACAATGAGAATATATCTGCTGAACAAAACTCTACATTGGCGACAGGAAGGGCATCCAGCCAGTAAGCACTCTGCTAGCTCCATTCAGTTGCCCAGACTCCACCCCGCAAGGGATTATGGTGTCGTTAAAAGAAGAAGAAGATGATGATGATGAGAATGGGTTATGCATAAAGATATATAGCCAGTTGCAAATTTAGTTGTGATAGCTCACATTTTATCATTTTCTAATTCATTTTTTAAATTTATATGGCTGACTAACTCACACATGGTGACTGGATGGCTTACAAAATTAAAAATCACAGTACAAAAACCATACACACACCTTGCAGTGCCAAGAAACAGAATCAGACCAATGCTTGATCAGCTCCATATCAACATGGGATTCCCAGCCCCTCTAACAGAAACACTCTTCCGGGCCTTTTGGAAAAGTATCAAGTTGGGGACTAATCTTATTTCTATAGGGATGATATTCCGTAAGGAGGGAGTCACCCCAGAGACGCATAATGCATGTCGGCATTAATTGTATCCTGTGATGGTTTTGTTTTATTGGAAGTTCTTTGCACAAGTTGGAACACCTATATTTTTATGAATCCTTAACTACTGTAATCCTCTGCATCATATCTTTTTGTAGGATTGCTAAAGAACAGTAAAAATGAGATAATAAAATAATGTTAAAGTAGAAAAGGAAAGGTCCTTTGGATCCAGCACTCATACTGTCTGTCAGTGGCTCCTTAAAGATATTGTGCTTATACCATTTTACTGCCCTGTGATTGTGTCATCTTCAATACCACTTTAATCCACACACATACTTTTCCTGAGACTGCCTCGCTACTGAATGTATTACTTCACTATTCTTATTCTTACCACTGTGATATTTCTCAAATATGTTAATTAAATGTGTAATATCTACAAAGATATTTCTGCAGTGATGATAATTTTGTCTCGATGTATAGGTTTTTGACCAATACCTCAATTTCATTACCTTGGAAGATGACATGTTTGTGTTATGCAATCAAAATAAGGAGTTTGTTTCATATCATGGTAGGTGATTCTTTTATTTAATGTAATGTGCGGCATTTTATATCAATATTTGTTAGACTTTTTTTCAGCCTACCCTTTAAACCACATTATTGAGGGCATAGTACAATTAAACCGTATAAAATCTTAATGCTGTAATTCTTTGCATGCATACAAATTTTATATCATTGATACAGAGTTTTGCTATTAAATACTTAAGACCACATCATTAAACATGCATTTGTTATTAAGATAAAAATGGATCTTAATGAGACAAATTATTTTTTAAAAAAAACCTGCAGTCTTTTAGTTCCTGAAAGAATGTTCCAGGATCTTAGTTTTGAGTCTTTCTTACAAACAGCAAAAGAAGGGTACTAGCATGTGTTGGTGGGATCATCCTCAGAATTTGGGGAAAAAATAATCCCTTCAGATGGTTTATATACTTTCTTTCCAGTGGGATAGATGGAAGAGAAATAATGATAGTAAAATCTTGTTTAGGCAAGAGGGGAATGGGTTGCCTGATCCAAATCAAGAAAATGAGAAAGAAAAATGTCATGTTTATCAAATCTTCCTCCTTCCATGTATCTGCCTATCAGTAGATTGGTTTATCTAGCCTTCACTGATCTGATAGCACCAAGATACTAAATGTATCTTTTTCATTATGGAAAGAATAAGTAGTGTTTTCAAGTTGAATGTGTTGCATGTATATATGTGTTTATCTTCTAGGATTTATTATGTAGAATTGTTTGCTACAAATAAAGTCACTCTGTGGTGATTTTTCTTCCTTCTTAATAATATAGCCATTAACAAACCAGACATAACAGATACAGAAATGGAGACCATTATGGATACAATTGTTGACAGCCTTTTCTGTTTCTTTGTTACACTCGGTAAGTGTAAACTTCTTTTTTCATTGTTGTATGGTTATTAGTAAGGATGATTACTTCTACTTCAATATACAATCTGGAGTTAATAAAAAGAAAACAGGATTTGTCATCTATTATGTGCATTTTATATTCTTTTCCCATTTTCCCATTAGTTGTGTTATAATATTAAAGTTTATCCTATCCAAAGTAACATTTTCTCAAAGATTCCTCATCAGTTTGAACCTTGGATTTAAACTCTTCTTTAATATTCTTCATGTTTCCTATTTTCATGGAGGGAGATATGACATTGTAAGCTTGAATTAGGCAGAATTGATATTGTTCATTTGTATGAAATTTGAAATTATTTCTTTTTAATTGTTTTACAATTAAAAATCCTGATCATATCAGGATTTTTAAAATACATATTGCATCGGAAGTCCTGAATTCATGTTAAGAGGGACTATATATAGTGAGCTTATGATCAGGTATTAACAAATTTGCACTAGTCTCCAGTTTATTTTTGGACTCTATATTAATGTTAATTTGTTAATTACGATAGTTACTAATATTATATGCCAGAATGATTAAAAACAGAATATTTGAAGAACTTTTTCAGTATATACTGGGCCACTGATTAAAATTAACTTTGAAACCCTGTTTTGTATTCTAATAAATTTTGGGGACTATCTTATTGGAACTAGGAAGACTAGGATTTTGGTGGCTTTGGCCGGTGCTTAAAAAGTCTATTCCAGGAGAATACTAATGTAATTCTGGAACTTAGTAAAGGTCTTCTTTTTAGCAGAGCCCCCAATATTTAATCTTCTTGTTGATTTATCAATCTGCTGTTTTATTTTCTGAAGGTGCTATAAACTTTGTCTGTTTTTTTAATATGTATGTATGTGTGTACCGTATGTATGTTTTATCATAGAGCGAGCGATCGGGAGAAGGCAAAAATCAGTAACTCTTCCGCCGGGACAAATGAGCCGCACCATTTCAGCCAGG
>JANHFL010009097.1:3881-19394 GCA_032468155.1 Oxyrhabdium leporinum | reverse complement strand
GATGATGATGATGATGATGATGATGATGATGATGATGATGATGATGATGATGATGATGATGATGATGATGATATTTAAATTTAGTAGCTGGAGCAGTGGGATTGTGGAGTGAGCCAGAACACACAGTTGTGGTTGATTGCTACCAGACTGCTGACTCCTACGTGAGGCAATCTGCTCTGTGATTGGTTGCTATGGATATGGAGGCGGACTTTCCCCTTTCTCCTCCCTTTTTTTTTCTGTGTGCCCTGTGTGCTGTTCATTTTACCTCATGATGCTCTTGTTTGCCTGACTATCTAGAGAAAAGCATGGGCAGCACCATTTGCGGAGAACAAGAGAAGGGTGGGGAATTGAGAAGGTAACTCTTGACCAAGTATGATGCACAGGAAATGAGGAGAAGACTGATGGAAATCCAACAAGGATAGCAAGAAGGTGAAAAGGCAATGGATAGAAAACCAGACTGGGGCAGGCCTACAGCTTACTGGAAATGTCCTGTAGGAAACATATGATACTGATATGAAATAATAGTTCCTATGTACAATGTTGCTAGGTATCTCTTTTCTTGTTGCAATCGCTGAAGTTAAGGTGAATTTCACGTGGGATTTTTGATAGTAAATCTAAAAGTGGTATTTGAAAGATATATCAAAATCTTGTTAAATCAAAATTGGATGAACTATTTGTAATTTAAAGATAAATTATTATTACATAGACAGCGATGCAAGTAATTGATATCATTTTTCTGACAGTTATGGACTACTGTGATTATGCCAAACTTGAAATGTGCATCCAGCCTTTGCTTTTATATAGAATAATGCAAAAATTGAACTTCTGTTATGTAAGGATATAACATCTCATCTTTTCATTCATTACAATCATATATATATATATATATGTGTGTGTGTGTGTGTGTGTGTGTGTGTGTGTATGTGTATATATAATTATTATTATTTCCATGTTGGACTGATGCTTAAATGGATGCATGAGAAGGAATCAAAAAGGGTTTTCCAGAACAATCCAATCCCATTACTGTTATGAAACTGGAGCATGCAAAGACTTGGGTTTTAATTTCTACATTTCCTTCCTGCTTGTTCCTTCTATAATATTTGATATTCTACATCCCCCAAATCCTTTTAGAATGAAACAATCTTCCAAGGATAATGCAGAAGTTTGGAACTTAAAGCAAACCAACCAGCCTGTAATAGGACAGAAGTCTGATTTTGTAGGTTTGGTTGATCAGAAGGTAGTAATGTGTTGGGTGCATTTGGTAACCAGGATTAGCAAACAAATGGGTTAGGGAAGGAGAAAATTAAGATGGCCAAACACTCTTTAGAACGAAAACTTTGTTTTCCTAAATACATGGGACTTTAATGTATCTAAGCATGTTTGAGGAAAATTTATTTCCTAATCATCTGACTCTACTGTTGAGTTGATATTAACCATGTGGAAGCTGAATTTATCACTGAGGTGCTTTATGTAAACCAATAAATGAGTGTGCCGAACATGCATGGCCTCTTGATAGAATTTATTTGCACAGTACGTGGAAATACATGGTCTGATTAATGTGCTTTGATTGTAACTGATGTCAGGTGACACCGGCCTTTTTCCTGGGTCACTTTCTGTTCAAATGGAGATGGGCGGAGAACAAAGCTTGATCACCTGATTCTGAACAAGGAAAACACAGTTATTGTTAAGGCAAATCCTGTAAGGTCTTCAGCTTTGCAGGATTTGCCTTAACCCAAAAAATCATTCTCCAACCGCAACTCATGATATATAAGAAAATCAGGTCCACTTCTGTTACGATGCAGAACAACCATCATTACATGTAGGCATGATTGTGTTCCAGATCACCACAGAAAGTCTGATCAAGAACAAAATTAACTCCTTATTTTATAATTGGGCCTATAAGATATCGTAGCCTATCTAGCAACTGTAGACTTTCTCGATGTTTTTCTTTCCATATATACACACTTCCTAATCCTGCTTAGTTTGTGGGTATGAACAAGTTAGCCAAGTACTATAATCCTCTGACGCTTCCATGTAAATAGTTCCAAATTAAACCTCTGCTTTCCCAAATCCCTATCATTTCACCGTAGCTTATATGGGGGAAACTTAAATGGTTGTTGGTGATTTTTGCTTCAGGCTGATCTCCTACTTGACATCATATGCCAGTCAATCTTCTTAGGCAATTCTGTTTGCAAACTTCTCTATTAAATGTTACATAGTAAGATAAATAGCATTGTACCCTAGCCGTATCAGATTGAAGCAAATGGCCAAACTCCAATTGATTTTTTTTTAAATAGAAATGCATCAATTGTATGCATGCCGCAATACAAAGGTGGTAAATTAAATAGCTGAAACATCTAAAATACTTTCTCAAGTATAAAATTCAGGAAAACTATATATTACAAATTCAGATCTGGCATGAGAATTTTTGACAGTTTAATTGAAATTTATTTGCTCTGAATGAAATCAGAGAAGCAAAGAAAAAAGAGACTTATACAGGAAATCCTTGTCAATGAAAATGTATTGGGAACATTCTATTGTGCTAAATCTCCTTCTCTCTTTCTCCCTTTCTTCCTAATAGTGCTACCCAGCCATACCTGTGGCAACCCCGGGGAAATACCTAAAGGCATTCTTCATGGCACAAGATTCAATATTGGAGATAAAATTCGATACAGTTGCATTGCAGGCTATATCCTAGAAGGCCATGCTGTGCTGACATGTTTCATGAGTCCTGGAAATGGAGCATCATGGGATTTCCCAGTGCCATTTTGCAGAGGTAAGGCTTTAAAAATAGCACAAATCTTGTTGTGGAGATGTGGACCAAGGACATAATAAACAACTATGCTGACATTCCTTCATTGTCACTGAGCTAGCAAAAACTGAGCCAGAACGAATACATGCCCATATGGTGTTCCCACCATAAATGAGCACAGCGAGAACCAGGTGCTTGCGATAATCTCTGCTGAATAAAACACAAAATGTTGTGCTTTTAGAACAGATGTTACTCTTTTAATGGAAGTAGCCACTTCCCAATCTAAACCAACTCATTTATACGGGAATCAATTCCAATTTTGAACAGTTATGGGTGTTCAGCATAAGGAAAGTAGATGAAAATATAGTATAAATAGAGTTGGAAGAACAGGCAACGGGAAAAGGAACAAAACAGAGAAGGGTTTGGACATTATATTTCATATGGCCAGCTATGAGACAAATGATTGATCCTTTCACTGGGAAAACAGTATTCATGGCCCTGATACTAAGCTGCCATGCATTCCTCTGGGGTCCTGTTCTGCAGTGGTACTCATTTGAATCCCAAATTATCTTCAAGTAGCTGGATTTTTTTGTCTGAATGTCTGAACGTTTTGCAATGAACTTAAGGAATGTGAACATTTCAGAAAATGAAACACAATAACACATAATCATGATTGAATAGATAACAGAAAGACAATGCAGTTCCCTATTTCTCCCAATTTCCCCATCATCCTCAGAGGTAGAAATAGGTGAGCACTAATGCAAAAGAGGGGTACTTATGTGTCAGAAGAGAGAGAGCCCTTATGGAGTACAATAGCGTCTTACTGGAAAAAAATGACCAGCCATCTCAATATATATATATTTATCCCAATGGTACTCCACATAAATATTTTGGTTTCCTCCACATGGCTGCTGGCTTTGCACATATAGATACCCCAATCCTAAGGACTGAGTTCCTAAAATGCACTATTGCCTCTTTTCTCTCTCCAGTTGGTCAGTAGGGAAGTACCTAAAGCAACATCTGCCTGATAACCATGCATGGACAGTCCCGGAGACGCTAAGGGTGGCACACATAACACCACTGAACTGCATTTTTTGCCAGTTTGTTTCTGTGTCCAATACAAGATGCTGATTAGTAACTTTAAAGCCCTTCATAGCATGAGACCAAGATATCTGGGGTACCATCTTGCCCCAATGGGATAGGTTTGCCTCACTTGCACTGGCAGAAGAGGCCTTCTTTGGACTCCATTAGCCAATGAAATTTGGTTAGTGAGGTCAAGGAGAAGAGCCTTCTCTGCAATGGCCCCTGTCTTTTGGAACATCTTGCCTCTAGAGATGAGAGCTGCCTCTATCCTTCTGACTTTTGGAAGGGCTTTAAAACCTGGGTCTGCTGGTTAACGAGGGACCCTGATGAGGGCATTCTATCCTGGGGTGGCTGACTGAGTGATAGACAAAAGTCCATCTCCTGACTGTCTCTGGTCGTGGTTTTAACCTTTTATTTACTCATTGCTAATCTTAATGTTTTTAATCTTTTGATATTTATGCCCTGACTCACTTGAGACAGTGAGACAAGCAGCATATCACTTTGGCAAACAAACACACAAACCATCTTCCTCCCCCCCCCCCCCCCGTTGTGATTTTTTTTTCATAGTGAGATTAAAAAAACAACAACAACTCTCCAACAAGTCACAATATATGGGGTGTTGCTGAAGATGCTTAAGGAGATGATACTGCAAAACTTTCAATCCACAGAAGCTTAAAACATCTGAAAAACATGAAAGAAAACAATTCTAATTTTGTACAATATTAAGTCATTTGAGGCATCTGCCATGAAGGATATGAACTCAGCTCCCACAGCACCAGTATACAATTCCTACAGGAGTTTTTCATTAAATAGGATCTTAAAGTCCTTAATCATTATTATACTTTTCCTTTCAAAAATAATTTAGAAAAAATAAATTTAGTCCTAGTGTTAATTTGAATGATAAGATTGCTGTTAATAATGAAGAATGGAGTTTAGCAAACTCTGTGGCTCTAATTATGAGCAAGTTCATTTAATCATAAAAGTTGGAAGCCAAGTCACTTTATTTAAATACAATATTCTTTAATATTTTTTTTGCAACAATGATAAACTCAGATACTTATTTTCTGAGTGGATATGGTGAGCATATATGTTTGAATGGAGAAATATGACGTTAGACTGAAAACAGTGTAAATTTCAAGATAACAATGCAAGAATCAAATTAACAGTCAAGTCAAAATTATAGATTTGTGCCACATAATTATCTTTAACCAAAACTAACCAAGTGATGTGCTTAAAACTGAAGCCTAAAATTCAACCAATATCATTGAAAAACTCACGTAATTGGATTCAACTCGCTCCATTTTATTTAAAGGCATCTCTTGTCTAGTATATTTCCTTGTGCTTTGAGCAACAGACTATTGCACTTTCTGCTGATTTTGCTGACTGTTAAAAATCAGGATAATTTTATGAAGATTAGAAAATTGCTAATTTTGCCATCATTTTGCTTAATGCTTCAGAAAGATTTCTGCTTGTAAAGCACTTGACTGAATTTATATAGAATTTGCAAGACAGAAATCTGAATTAAAATATCAAAACTCTTGGCCCTCAGAAGTTGACCTACTATAAATATTGAGTATGTGTAAAAGAGAGAGAAAGAGAGAACCAGTGAGACTGTGCTTGTGTGACGGTCTAGGTTTAATGAAACGGAGACTTTATTTGATGAATACTGTTTCTGGGTTCACACATTGAACCATAAACTAAACACACACATTGGTTAAACTATAGCTGATTCATTTGTGGCTCTAATTATCATGCAAAATGAAGGTGTCAGTCAAGGGATTCCGAATTTCTGACATTTTCCACCTGAAACATACACAAGTAAAGGAAAAAAAACACCCTTATCAGGGTAACAAGCAGATATATCTTCGCTTTTGTGTCAAAAGACCCTCCATCATTCCTTATTCATGTTGTCTTTTATGTGAGTTTTTACAACATTCTCCCTGATGCTGCTCTCTAATGTGTTCATAGACTATGTTACACAGTCCATTATTACTTATTATACTTATTCATATAACCAAATTTCCAGAATTTAAACTGATCTCCCTGCTAAAATTAGACTGAAAAAAATGTAACTTGTCTCCATTATTGTGTTTTCAGAGAATTTAAGGTGATCTTTCATTTTAAAGGGAAATTATTTTGGGAAATCATTTTCAGATATCTAAATATATAATCAACTTTGATTAAAACTATTCCCTAGGAGGGTGTGGGAATGCAAGCTAAGGTTGAAGTCATATATCATATAAACCCAACAAACTGGTCTGTTTGCTTCAGTTTTAATACACTATTTTTATGCTTTCACATACATTATTTGCATAAGGTAGTCCTCAACTATAACTATTCATCTAGCAACCTTTTGAAGTTACAACGGCACTGAAAAAAACCAGTCCTCATGCTTAAAACCATTACAGCATCCCCATAGTCATCTGATCAAAATTTGGGCGCTTGGCAACCAGCATGTATTTATGATAGTTACAGCATCCCAGGGTCATGTGATTTCCATTTGCAACTTCACCAGCCGGCTTCTAACAAGCAAAATCAATGGGGAAGCCAGATTCACTTAACAATCATGTGGTTCACTTAACTGCAGTAATTCACTTAGCAATCATTGCAAAAAAAGGTCATAAAATCAGGCATGATTCACTGAACAACCAGCTTGCCTAGCAATGGAAATTGTCCCAGTTGTGGTTGTAAGTCAGGGACCAGCTGTATCATGCTAAGTTGTGGCTTGTTTAAACATGATTTATTTAGTAAACCCACAATAGCTTAGGTTGCCTTTGAACAGGCTGGATTTGCACAACCCTCTAAACCAAAGGCTTAGAGCAATACAGTAATGCACTATTAGTGAAAAATGGTCCAAAAGAACCATGGAATGGTAAATATTTCTTAAGCTGAACCTTTCTTTAAGCTGATAGTACATAACCTTTCAGCAGTATCTGCGGTACTGCTATACTAAGCCATGGTGACATTAAAATGATGACACATGTATCATGATTCCATTGCTCAAAGTATGTGTAATTTGGTATTTCTGTCACAATGTCTGATGAAATTTGCATTGTTTGAATTAAAACTTTTTGCACTTCTATCATTCCCTACCACAATTTCCCAATCCTCTCCCTATAGATCCCTGTGAATATTTTTCCTTCCATTTTAAAAAGAAACATTGAATGTTGTTATTATTATTCTGGGTAAGTTTCCTGAAGTTGCACTGTTACCTGGATGCATAAGTTTCTAAATGTTGTGACTAGGAATAAATTGTCAGTTTTGCACTATCAAATATAATTTAATGACTGTAATGGGATGCTTTAAAATGTCAGTGCAGAACATAATTTCAATAAGTGGCTAATCAAATACAAACAATGCACCACTGAGATATTTTGAAGTGTCCCGGATTGTTTTCCTTTTAGGTCTTGCTGAGCAAAGAAATTCTCTAATTTATAAACTTTTTTCCAAAGATTTCTAGAATAAGATGCCTTCTAATAAAGGTCCATTAGCTATTTTGCAGATACTTTTAATACGGATTACTAAATAATGTATGCTTATAGTTCATTTGGAGCTGTCTAAAGCTGCAATTTTCTTTAATTGATAAGCCTTACATAACGTGACTGGAAATGACAATATGTCACTTGGCAGAGCTTTCTAATATGACACTCAAGTTTTTAATTGCATCTTTTCTATTGCTAGCTAGGAGTGGTAAGGAAAAATAAAATCTTCAAAGAACAGAGTGACAGGATTGGAAGAAATATCAGGTCTATCTAATTATTGACTCTGTAGTCTATAATGTTTAAAATATAATGGTGTTTCTATCAGTTATGCGGTGGTATAATGAAGTAAGCCATTTATTAAATTTGTTCCGTTGCTGTGCACGGAAATGGAATGGAACAATGTCTGGTTCCCAGTAAAGTAAAAATGACTGTTTAATTGCTCACCCTGTTTTATCTATTGATTTGTTTAAACCCAGACTGCACAATAAATGCAGGGTTACATCTGTGATTGCTACTTTAATAATCACCCATTCTTGTAAGAAACTGTTTTATATGTAATAGTACAGAGGTTCAGCCTTTCACCTCAGGCACTGCTATGATGCCTCATAGTGTATTCCTGGAAAGGATGAGTGAAGAACATTGGGAGCAAATGCCTCTCCCAGCTAAAGCTATGAGCCGTGCTGACTTTGCCCACTGTCAGCAGTTCAATCTTGACCAGCTCAAGATTCTCAGCCTTCCATTTATTCGAGGTTGGTAAAATGAGGATCCAGATTGTTGGGAGTAATATGCTGACTCTGTAAACCACTTAGAAAGGGCTGTAAAAGCACTATGAATTGGTATATGTCTAAGTGCTATTGCTAAAACAAGCAGGCATTTATAATGGACAGTAAGAAGCTATGGGAAGAGGAGGATCACTTTAGTGACAATGGCTGAATCATCATTTCACATTTTACAGGGAAAAAATAATAATGGTAAACTACTCTTGCATTTCACCAGGAAACAGAAAATATATATTAGTGGAGGAGATAGTGCCAGATGATGGTCTCTTCAGTTGGGATGTCGCTTAACCTGCTACTGGAGAATTGCTCAGGATGGTTCAGTACTATTCAGTATTTCTGAAATAGATTAAAGTGTTTGGGATATCTAGTTGCTGATGTTGTCATGCAGAAAAAAAATATCTCTGAAGCTGAAAAGACAAAATTATAATGGAAACATGGAATGTAAGAGGCATGAATAAGAAAGCACAATTTAATGAAAAGTAAAATAAATTGACTATAGATTGACATCTTAGGTGTTATTGAATCTAAACGGGATACTTGCAGTCAGAAAATCATAGTATTTACTACTTGGAACCTGAAAAGCAAAGAAAGAACAGTATTAACTTTCCTAGCTAGGAAGACTATAGCAAAGATTCTATACAGACCAGTGAATAATTTTCTTTATATATTTATTAAAGATATCTCTCGGTTGGGGCAATTGAAACAAATTTCATAACACAGAAAATATTGTATATGATGAAACATAAGAACAGCATAAAAATTTTAGAAAGCAGAAAGAAAGACAGCAACAGCAAATCAGGAAAAGAGTCTCCAAAATATCTTAGCTTTCAAGGAGTAGCAAAGAGGGGAGACAGCCTGATCTCCACAGGGAGGCGTGTTGCATGACATGAAAACAGCCTCTCCTTTAAAAGCAACTGTCCTCTGGTAGACCTAACTGGTTTGGCTGATATTGACAAGAGAAGGAGGTGCTTTGTGCACAATCTTTTTAATATGATGGTTATCCAAATGTATGCTCCAACAATAGATGCAGAAGAAAAGGAAGTGACTTCAGCTCACTCATTTCAGAAAGAAAGTATATATCTGCAAGGTCCTCACCTTACCCGTACGCTCCTGGTTTCTGCCCAAACAGGCAGACATTCAACTAAAATAGTTCTTCCAAGACAGAGGGCAATATACTCATAATGTTGGCATAAGGATGTTCGGCTTATTCAGAGGAGAGACAGTCTATGTGAACAGATATATTTGGGGGGCACAGTTTTTTTCCACCATCCAAATGTCATCTCATCCAGCTCTCCTGATATGGCCAAGGTTTACCTGTCCTACAAATTCAAAAGCTCCCTAGACCATGTTGTTCTCATTCTGACTATCATAGTTTTCTCATAGCTACCTATATATTTCTTTGAGAATTCCCTGCATTCTCCTAACCTTCCAAAGTTGGAAAAGCCCCAGCCAAGCAGTGAACAGGCAAGGGCCTGTTCAATCATCTTTTAAAGAGTGACTACTGTTTTGTTTACAGGATTAGGATGCTCGATCAGGCCAATAAATATATTCCAGTTTGGGTGGTGGCACATAGCACGGCTAAAGCTATGTGGACTTTGCTTTTTGTCTTGTGGGAGCTATTATTATTTTTTGCCTGAATGTCTGCCTGTCTGGGCAGAATTCAGGAGGGCATGATGAGGTGAGATCTTCTAAAGGTTGCATTCTTTCTGTAATGGGTGAGCTGAAGGCTCATGATATATTTGAAGAATTCTATTTCAACTCTATTGATATACTGTTGCTGCACAAAGCATGTAAAGCCAATAGCTTTCTTTTTTTAAAAAAAACCTTCAATTTAAGGTGATAATAAAAGAATTTTCAATTCCCATCTATATCTCAAAAAGGCAAGATATTGGAGTATAATCTGTGAAGCCTTTTTTTTCCCCTGCAGCTCACCTGCTGTGATGTCTCTACACATCCAGATCCGCTTAGCTACGCTTTGCCCTCTCCTTCACTTTTATGGGAATAAGGCTCCAAGCAGACTCTGAATAGACACACTTCCCTAACCACTAGACACAAATGCCCTTGAGGAACAATGCATCTCTAAACAACTGATTGTTTCCACCCAGTTCCACCTGTTATAATATTTGCTTAGGCAGCTTCTCGATGGTACCTCTTGTTCTTAAGTCAAAAGGTTCCAAGTGAATCATGAAAAGTAATTTGTATTTTGCTAGCAGGGATAAAACACATAACTCATTCTTTTTCTTCATTGTCTGGGTTTGGCACGTAAAACTCTGTTGTTCCTTCTTCAGAACCTTAAACCTACTATCAAATTCAAAAGATGCATCTATAGTATAAAGTACATGGGGGGGGGGGGGAGGGGAGGTGCAATAACTAATCTTTCAAAACCTCCCAAACTAAAGTAAAGCCATTCAGCCACAAGGGGAAAAATATATCAGGACCATACAGGTAGTTCTTGATTTATTACCACAATTCAGCCCAAATTTTAATTTGCTAAATGAGACATTTGTTAAGTGAGTTTTGTCCCATTTTACAACCTTCCTTGGCATGGTTGTTAATCATTACAGATGTTAAATCACGATTGTTGAGTGAATCTGGCTTCTCCATTGACTTTGCTTGTCAGAAGGTCTCAAAAGTGATCACATGACTCCAAGACACTGCAACCATCATAAATATGAGCCAGTTGCCAAGCATCTTAATTTTCATCACATGACCATGGGGATGCTGCAACGGTTGTGTGAAAAATGGTCATAAGTCACTTTTTTTCAGTGGTGTTGTAATTTTGAACAGTCACTAAACAAACTGTTTTAAGTCGAGGACTAGCTGTAGTTTACTATGCAAAAAGTCCTGCATATATGTGGATTCTGGAATCTTAAACCCTGCTCGGTTTCCCCCTCTCCTGCCACGGAAGACTAACGTCTTTTTTCCAGAGACAGTCAGAAAATAAATTTAACAGTAGCCAGAGCTTATGTCACCCAAGCACAACCTAAAGCATTTAGAAATTAAAGAAAAGGGTGGTTGAATAGGACATTCCTCTCCAATTTACTCTAAAAAAAAAACATTTTAGGGATCAAATCATACTTGAAGTTGATTAAAACTCATCAAGTGAAAATATTGAAATAGCAGTAATTTTCACCCATCACTAAATAATTTGAGAAAAATAGCACATTTAAAGATGAATGAAATCAGTATGGAGAGGCATTTTGAGAGTATGTGAATGGCAAATCAATGCAGTAACAAAACGGGACAAAATTATTGAGAGCATCCTGGGAAAAAAAAACCCCAGAAAATTGAAGGGGTGAAATTAATCTGAAGCACTTGAAGCCCATTAGTCATCAAAACTGCTGCATGGTATATATCATTATATATTGTTTACTTTACCTCTTGCATTTTCTGTGCTTTTTAAGATTGGCAGCACTAAAGCAGTAAACAGGTAAACATGTTAGAAAATCTTTTTTTCCCCCACTTTCAAGGTCGTCTATGATTTAGTCCAAATCTAATAATCATGTTAATCTCACTGGAAATCAATTATCTCTGCATTAGTTTTGTGTGGTGAAATACTTCATGTCATTTATGAATGTATTTTCTTTGCTGAAGCAGAAGGTAAAATCAATGGTAGTATCTGAAATTTTAAAAAACGTATTTTCCACCTGAATTCTCCTTGTCAAATGGAATAGTAAAAGGCAGCACCACACAATATAGATGGTATGTGGTGAGTGTCCTTAATTGTGGCTGGTTTTAAATCAGTGTTTCTCAACCTTGGCAACTTTAAGAGTTGTGGACTTCAACTTCCAGAATTCCTCAGCCAGCATACATGTAAGTATATGTGTATGACACCATATATGCTTGGCTGGAGAATTCTGGGAGTTGAAGTCCACAGCTCTTAAAGTTGCCGAGACCTTGGTTTTTACTCCCTTTTATTTACTTATCCTGAAAGGAAGATAAAAAAAAAAAAGAGCTTTGAGGGCCATATCATTAGGAAAAACAAGAAAAGAGAAGGATTTGGTCTACTGTCCTGAGAAGACATAGGATATTAGAAAGGAAGAAGAGAATTCCAGAAGACTTTTGCCTTGGTCTTCTCCCTAGAAAAGAACTGTGTTGAAATGGAATTGAGGAGAACAATTGAAAAAAAAAATGAGACAGTGGCAACTCAGGATAAGTGAACAGATGGTTAGGGAGGACCTGATTGCCATGAAGGAGTTTACGTCACAGGACAAGGCCATTGACAACTGAGAGTCCCAGAGGAGCTTCTAGATGTGATTTCTGAGTCCATTTCTATGACTGTTAAGCAATCAAGGTGGACAGGTGCACTCCGAGGGTTTATGAAGGAGAAATGCTTTTGCTACTATTAAAAAGGGAGAAAAGCAGGGCCAGGCAAGCTCAGGCAAGTCAGCTTGATATTGATACTAGGCAAAAATCTGATTTTTAGGCAGGTGGTTTGTGAGCTTTAGGCAATAATGTAATGCTGTGCAGGAACAAGTGTGGATTCATCACGAATAAATAATGCCCAACTACTGGATCTCTTTCAATCTCTCTCTCTGTTTGATAGGATGATTAATTTAGTTGGCCACAGAAGTATAGAGAACATATACCTTGATTTCAGCAAACCATTCTGCAGTCTCTCATAAGATTCTGGTAAAGAAGATGGCAAAACATGAGTTGGAGAATTTCTTGCATACAGAAATGGTTGAAAAATGTACCACCAAGTGTCTTTCGGTGTCTTCAAAGCAAGCTGGAAAGAAGCATTAAGTAGTACATTGTAGGATTCTAGACCCAGTGATCTTCAACACTTTTATAAATCACTTCAATACTTATTGCAATTATCATATTTACTACTAACTAAAAACAGTAGGGATAGCAAACCCTTTTGACTTAAAATCTTTTCCACCAATCCTTCAGCCAGCAGAAAATTATTTTGATGTAAAAAGTGCTCAGTCTCTATCTGCCACAGGCACAGGACCACAAAATGGTCCTTGGTGTCTTTATATATTATCTGCAGGCATGTTTAGAAAAGGAACCGGTGAATTCCCTTCTGTCCTATTAAATGCAACCATCTGGCAAGAAATCATCTATCAGTGGCTCTCCTTAATGTGGGTAGGGTTTGGGTTGGAGGATATTAATATGAAGAGCTCAGCTGGACTGACAGGTGGCTAGACTGGCTGCTTGAAAGTTGTGTGTGTGTTCAAAATGAGCTTAACTAAGATGTGTCAAGCACTCACAAGGAGGCAATATGACATGACAAAGAGCCAAACAACCTCACCTGCTCAGTTATTAATTCAAGCTCATTCTGAACATGGTTGTATTGTTCTTTTAGAAAAGCATCACTCTTGTTCCAAAGGAACTCAAATAGCAGCTCATGGGCAGCGGGAATGGGGATAACTGTGCATACCCCCACATGCTACCACCCATCCACTGTTATTTATGGTGTAGCAAATGGTGAGTAGCAGATGGGTGATGTAGTGAAGAGGAACCACCTACTATAATATGTAGCCCTCCCAACTCCTAGCATTCAGCTATTTCAATTTGTTGACCAGTGGTAGTGATGGGGTACCATATGGCAAAGTGATTCTGACCACTTTTCATGCACCCCTTTCCATGTCACCATCAGTGAGTATTTATGTGCTATTCCTGACTACCAGTACCTGTCAACTAATGAAGTACAAAAAACAGTTGATGGACACTGAAGAACTGAGGCAGCTCAGTGAGGGAAAATCCTTCAACAAGACAGAGAAGTGACCATATATTCCTCCTGCTGGGAAGATAATGGGAAGGAAAGCTGCAGAATATAGCCAGAGAGAAAGCTTCCTTCTGCAAACATTAAAAAAAAAACATACTTTCTTCCCCACCAACTCAGCAGTTCCAGCTGAGCTTTTCACATTCATCTCCATTCAGTTGTCTGCACCTCCACCATTTTCATCATTGTTCAGGATCCATAATTTATTTGTTTTATTCAGGAGTTCAAGGCATTTAGTACTATTGCCTTCAATGTTTTGCTATAACAAGAACCTCCTGAAGTAGGTAGGTTGAGGAGAGGGAGGAAGGAAGGAAGGGAGAGAGAGAATGTTTCAAAATTCCTTAGTGCGATTCCATGGCTAAGGACAAACATGAACTTGAGCCTCATAATCCTAATTCAATAGTTTAATAACTATACTACACTGGATGTGTCATTTGAATCTATGAGGATTACACATGGCAAGTAATGTGCCAGCTCCAGCTGTTTGGCTAGCACATTCACAGCTCCAATCGCTGAGCCACATAAGACCTAAACAAAAGCCACAGGTGTGAAAGTGATTAAAGTCTTGTCAGTTATAGGCAGCAGCTGCCAATTGACTAAGGTTACAGCTGAGCTTGTTAACTTGTGGTTAGCGCAAGGGTGTCAAACTCACATCATCATGGCAGCATCACGTTTGTTTACATAATCTTTTGTGTGCCTGACCTGTTTTTTCCTCCCTCTCGAAGAGCAGAAAGATTGGAGAGAAAGGGAGTGTGGAAGAGTAAACAAGAACAAAATAAGAAATGTAGATTGAAATGTAGATTGAAAGGAATGTGCTAGGACTGGCTACTTGCCTAGTATGCTTGAGTGAGCATACTACGCAAACAGCTGGTATTAGATTATTCCTTTCAATGTGCATTGTGTGCCCAATTAGTCTCTTGTAATCTACTCCTCTTCAATGAATATAAATACAAACATTATTTTCCTTCTTCCTAATTATCCCAGTGCCAGGGTGAGCATTCCAAAGGGCTAGGGAGTGGAGGAAAATAAAAAGTGAAGTCAAATCCTAAGCATAGTTGTAGTCATATGATTTTACACTTAGCAACTGTCACTTCGTGACCAGGTTGCCCATCCCAGTTGTGGTTGCTAAATGAGGACCATCTGTATTGTTGATGTCACATGCCAATCTTCAGCCAATAGAAATCAGCATTAGGATTCCCAAATAGTTTTTTTTTTAAAGAAAAAAGAAAAGAAAAGGAACTTCTAGTTGTTTTTGAGCTAATATCTCTGGAGCAGGAATGCTAAAGTGACAATGCTAAACTGAGCCTGGAAAAAGACAGCCACTTGTGCTTTAGTGCAGCTGAATTGCAACTGTTTGAGCCTTTAAGTTATTTGATGTGTCTGTTACTCTTTCTGCTGCAATCATCTTCCCTGAACCTCTTTGGGGCTTTCTGTGGGCAGGATGTGTTTTCTGCTTATATAAGGCAAGGTACTCTTTCTTCTTTCAAATTGTGCTTGCAGAAATTGATTTCTCTGTCACAGCTTTGATCACAAGCACCTACAGTACTTGTTTCTGGCACTCAAATCTAATCCCTTAATTGTTTTATACTTGACACATCTTCATTAACTGAAAGGGTCTTTGAGCCAGACTTTGAGCTCTGTCACGTCTGGTAGACTGATATATGTTTGAATATGTATATGCACATT
>JANHFL010009095.1:8125-20943 GCA_032468155.1 Oxyrhabdium leporinum | reverse complement strand
TTGAACCGCTAGATTGAATCAGCAGAAGTGGCCTGCAGTTCAACACTCTAACCACTGCGCCACCTAGGCTTAGCTTAGTCTTTCAGCATCAGTTCCCTGTCAGCAGGAAGGGGAGTCTATTTTTTCTCAGGAACTATCTTGGTCAGTTTTCTTGATCAGAACCAGTTTGGTCTAGTGGATAAGGCACCAGGCTAGAGACCAGGGGACTACGGGTTCAAGTCCTGCCTTAACTATGAAACCCAGCTGAGTGACTTTGGGCCAGTCACTCTCTCAGCCAGTGGGGGAATGTAAAATTTGCCACCACTGGTTCTATGGGTGTGGCTTGGTGGGCATGATCAGCCCCATGCAAAGGCAGCCAAGTGGGGCTGTCGCCACCAAAGGAAAAGGGCTCGACTCTCTGGGTCCTGGTCACTCTGCACGCTGAACTTTTCTGCCTCCCTTCACAACAAAGCTGCTTGGAAGGCAGCTGCTGCAGCCAGTCCCTTTAAGGTACTCCAATGCTGCCCGCCATCCAGCCCCATGCAAAGGCAGCGACTTGGCGTCTCCTCCTGTTTGAGGCCGAGAAGGAGGAGATACCAAGTCCGAACTTTTCTACCT
The DNA here is from genome assembly GCA_032468155.1 of Oxyrhabdium leporinum. Classification (NCBI taxonomy): domain Eukaryota; kingdom Metazoa; phylum Chordata; class Lepidosauria; order Squamata; family Cyclocoridae; genus Oxyrhabdium; species Oxyrhabdium leporinum. Next base: position 20,346 of record JANHFL010009095.1, on the reverse strand, counting down.
TCCTTTGCAGTGAAGCTGCTTGGAAGGCAACCGCCGCAGCCTGTCCCTTTATGATTCCCCCCCCCCCACCTGCCTTCAGCGTGTGGAGAGACCGGGATCTGGAGAATCAAGCCCTTTTCCTTTGGCGATGGTGGCCCCACTTGGCTGCCTTTGCAGGGGCTGGACAGCGGGCAGCATCAAAGTACCTTAAAGGGACAGGCTACAGCAGCAGCCTCGGTGGTGACCTGCCCCCCTTCTTAGAAGCTACAGACCCCAGCTTTGGGCTCAGTTGGGTGACTTCTCCCCACTGGAGCTTTCCTGACCCAGAGTGCCAAGAGGCTGAATTTTGTGATGCGTTCCGGGCCTCTTGGCGCTCTGGGGCAGGCAATGCAATGTACTGGATGGCACGAAGATGAGCAGGGAAAAAGGAAAAGCCTACTTCCCTCGCGCTGGCTGCTCCATTCTCCCCCTCCACTATCAAAATGGTGCTGTGCTACAAAGGAGAGGCCGCTACAAGGGAAATAAGAGGAGCAGGAAAAAAGGAAAAGCCTCTTTCCCTCATGCCGGCCTCTCTGTTGCCCATTTTGCCATTGCAGCCCTGGTGCCATGGAGCTTTCCCCAGCCACTACCGCTCAGATCCCCTCACTTTCCCCAAATTCCCCAAGCACTTCTTTGCCTACCTTATTTCCAGCTCCATCGCGTTTCTCCTTCTCATCATCATGTGCAGAGAAATGAAAGTTTGTGTGGGGCTAAAAAATATTAATCACTCAATCAATTCCAACTTCATGAGATCTTTTTCTTTCCCGAGAAGTTGGCATTGATTGATTTAACTTTTTTTTTAAAGGGAAACTTTCGTTTCCCTGCAGACAATGGCAAAAACATGATGGAACTGGAAATCAGGTAGGCAAAGAAATGCTTGGGGAATCTGGGGAAAGCGAGGGCATCTGGGCAGTGGTGGGTAGGGAAACAAAGAGGAGAGAAAAAGCTGCTTCTCTTCCCCACAAAGAAGGCAGGTAAGCATGGCGGGGCTGCGGGCCATGTGGAAGGGAGTAGGGAAGGAAGACTGTGTGGCTGCAGGGAAGGCAGGGAAGGCCATGGGGAAGGCAGGGAAGCATGGTGGACCCGCGGGCCATGTGGAAGGGAGTAGGGAAGGCAGGCAGGAATGGGGGGGGGCAGCTAGCTAGGCTGTGACTTGCAGACTTACTTACCCAGGCAGGCAGATCAGGCAGCTCAGTTGGGCCACAGGCATCTCATGGGAAGGTAGGCAAACCATGGAAACTGTGTGGTAACGCAAGCGAGGAGCCACCACACAGTGTGCTGCTATGCCAGGGAGGCAAGATAAGTAGTGACTGGGTGGGGCAAGGCTGGGTGGGACAGGGTGATCTGGCAGGGCAGGGTGGGGTGGGCTGAGCAGGTGGGCAGGGTGGGGTGAGCGGCGAGCTGGTGACTGGGCAGGTGGGGGCAGGGCCAGCCAGAGGTTAAATTTACTGGTTCTCCGAACTATTCAAAATTTCTGCCATAGGTACGCCCGAACTGGCTAGATTTCACCTCTACTCTCAGCCCAACTCACCCCATAGGGTTCTTGTAGAGAAAACAGGAAGAGGAACATATGTTAGATATGTTCAGTACCCTCAGTTATTTGTAAAAATAATAAAACGCAGAAAACAAATAAAATAAATAACAATAAATAAAATATTTGAGGATGCCTAAGAAACACCCATAAAATGAAATGGTTTCCTGAATGGCTAATAGACAGGTTCACAAGGCTATCCAAGTCTCCAGTTTCCAGCATATTGCAGTCTTCTGTTTCTAAGCTACTGTTCTTTTAACGGCTTTTATAGAGAACGAGCATTTTCAAAATCTGCCATGAATTAGATTTATGAGCTGTAACATACTATGCATTTTTTGGAAGACTGACACAGAAAATAAACATTACAGGATTTTGCACAAAATATGACTTTGAGCAATAAAAGATCTGAGATGACATGATCAAGGTTAAGAAGTACTTTGCTTTGAAGAAAGTGATATATTGGTATAAATCTATTCAAGCTGCAATCTTAAATCTATTTATTTAGGTACAGCTTCTTCTGAACTCACTGAGGCTCATTTCAGAGTTGACATGAATAAGAGGGCAATGTTATTCTTTAAGAATATATCTGAAAATATTCTACTATAAACAAAATATAAAATATTAAGAATCTTTAATTTATTACTGAATAAATTACTTTCCTTATTCTGCTTATCATACATTTATTAAGTACACATAGTTTTTGGTTATTTTTTATAGTATTCTATTAAAATCTATATTCAGGTTAAGAATGTGCCAGTTTTAATTTCCTTCTGGAATAATGCTATCCCTGAAGTATTCTTATTATATATTATTAATACCGTGTTAATATTCATTGGATAATATTGAAGTATCAGATTCTTCATAGAACATATGATGCATATGTACAGTATGTTTTGCCACTAACTGTGAAATGGGTTGCTGTCTTTTAGGCTAAATAAGAGAAAAATAAATAATGAAAAGAGGGAACCAAAATCCCAACAAGAGCTGGGTTTTAGAAAGGAATCGAAAGGTCAATTGAAGTAAATTGTTCAAGAAACTGAATAGAAAAAAAGGATTTAAAATGGATAAAAACCAGATGCTTTGGGATGAAAAAATAATGATATAAAGGAGGGACACAAGTACCACAAGAACTAGTAAAAGGGAATCATGAACCACCCAATCATGGACAGAAATATTGGAAGGAATCCATAACTTTACAGTTTTTTAACATATTTTTGGTAACAACTAAGATTGTACTAGCCACAGACATCAACTAGTATTAAGCAGAAAGAAGAATTAGCACAGACCTGTATTAAAGAAAGGAAAAATGATCCATTTTAAACTTTACATGGACAAAATCCTATTAAGCTTAGGCCTATGCAAATATGTGCATGTGCTTCCCTCAGAGACTCCCCACTTGATGCACTGAAACACTGTATTTCTCAAAGCACAATTTGCTAAAAACCTCACCTGAATATGAAAATGCAGATAGAGATGTCCTTTGCTGAAAGTTCTGCTTAAGGAAATCCACTTTCTGAAAGATTCTGCATAGGTCTTATCAATTCATCTGGTACTTATCTAGCTATGTACTCCCTATCCAAAATCTTAAAGAATATGAATCAGTGTCAGGCTCCATAAAACCAAGAAGGACATGTTGAGGTTCTTCTAAGCAGTTTCCTTTATTGTTCCTCACCTATAGAAAGAAATATTGGCAAACTAAAGCAGACTACTTGCCCCACTAAACATATACTCTGAGAACTACTAGAGAGGAATTATCTTCACTCTCTTTCTCCCACACAAACTATCTAAGCTTTCCTGTCCTTTGCTCCTCTGGAATACACTTCCTCCCTCCTGAAAATCCAGACTATATTCCATCATGCCAGTAACTTTTGTCGACCAACTTTTCACTTTCAAAAGCTGTAGGGCCTCTTGAACAATGGTCAGCCACAAAGATGTCACCACATGACACAAGGCAGCTCAGCCTGATGATCCAGGACTGAAGCTGCATATCTATACGATAGGATATGGGAGAAAGCTCCTACTCTCCTACTCTGGGTTCATAGCCTGCTAGCCACTCAGACAATGGCAAATCAATCTTGATGCTCAAGAAGCCACATAGAGCCACCCAGAGTCACCTTATAGGGGAGATTGGCACATAGAAATGTAATAAAAAAATAAATATTCCCTGCCACTTCATATCTGTTTGTAACACGATTGCCCAAAGGTTTGATACAGCTAATTAAGGCTTATTGATTTCCTTAGATTTAGGATATCTCAGCTAAAGTTAAGGTTAGTTAAGATCCTAAGTTATGAGCTTAAGATCGTAGACTTGCAAAATGTATTAGCCTGTTAAGAAATATATATACAGCATAAGCTAAATATTGACAATGGGAACAAAAACATTGCCCTGCTGTGAATGAAGCAATTTGCTTGAGTTGCATCTTAAAGGGAAAAAAATGGGTGAAGATAGATATATTTTGATATCTAAAATATACATAAAGTTGTTACTCTGCTAGGGAAGTTTTGGGGTCTGTTTGAGTAGATATATAGGTTGACACTGAGGGTCCATGTGAAGGTCTCCCTGGATAATATAATATTGCACATGGACCCTCAGTGTCAACCTACATATCAACTCAAACAGACCCCAAAACGTCCCTAGCAGAGCAACAACTTTATGTATATTTTAGATATCAAAATATATCTTCACCCATTTTTTTTCCTTTAACATGCAACTCAAGCAAATTGCTTCATTTTGTTCTACTGCTTGGTTGAGCCAGCAAATCATTACTTAAGCACATTCTATCTTTTAACTTTCTTTCTTTCCTCTGCCTCTACTTCCTCTACCTAAGTGTATCCCAGTTTTTAATTTCCTTTTTTTATTTTGCCAGTTTCCCTACATCGCTAAATTAAAACAGCAGACATTAGCATCGCTATTTGTTTGCCTATCTTTTACTGTGCTGTTTGAGTGATAAATTAAAAAACCTGGTTCCAAATTTCTAACATTAAAAAGGGAAGAAGAGATAAAAGGGAAAAGGGAAGATGATTTAAAACTTTGTAGATCTGAAAGACAAGAACAAAATATGCTTCCTTATCTCCTAAAGTCTTGTGTAAAATAGCACTATTGTTCCTCCATTTCATCTGGAAATCAGTCTTTCACCAAAGTCTAAAAAAAACAGAGCATCCTTAAAGATCTTCTTATGAAAGGTGACTGATACTTTCATATAATATAGCCTTTCTTCATTAGCATGCAATACCCCATCTTCAGATAGGTGTTCAGGCAACATGGTCAGAAAGCAAATTCACAAAAATAGAGGACACTGTCGTAATAACAAGTGTGTTGCATACTAGAAAGCATTTTGTACAGCTTCTGTGGATGACTGTGAGGGGAGGGGGGTAGCTGAGATTTGCACTTCAAATTTGAGTCTGAGGAAACAAGTTCTATTTCTGTCCTGAACATTTCTTCTAACTCTTCTAGCCACATACCACCTGAGCACCTACCTGGCAAGCAGTTACAGTAAAATTTGCCAATCAAATTATGGCAACTGGCTCCATTTTTGCAGGGCTTGAAGGCACATTCATCAATGTCCATTGAACAGTTTTTGTCTGACAGAAAAGAAAATGAAATGTTAAAACTATAAATCATGTAAGGTTTGGGATAACAAAAAAGCTACTTCATAATTCAAGTGACAACTACATAATTTAACTTTTCCTGGTTGGGAACACAGTATTTTGTTTGTCTGACAGCTTTGAAGAAAGGGATTCTTTTTAAAAAAAAAATATATACATTATAAAGAGTAATTAAATAAATTAAATGTTTTACAGGTAAGATTATACAAACTGAAAAGGAAGTGTTTACACATATATTTCTTAGGGTGTTAGAAAACTGTATTTCCATTAGAGTTAATATCATGTTTGCAAAGCAGAAAGAGGATATTTATAAGCCCGGACACAAATCAAATGTGATTTGGTTTTAAATTATAAGAAGAGAAAAAAAAGATCCCAGTGACAATCAATTAAATATTGATAGGATGGGTAATCTAAAGTACAACTATATCTAGATAGCTAATACTGTGCAATGTATTCAATATCTCAGGAGTCCAGATCCTATTCTTTCTCAGCTACAACTCTATTTTGTACAAATCATATCAAATAAAAAGAATAGAAGCAACTATAACTACTTTGCTTCATGATACCTAGCGTTTCTAATGAGCCCTCTCCAGCCACAAATATTAAGTATGAGTGCAACACCATCAAGGAGGCCTGGCTGACCCTACTTAAACCTACTTTTTACCAGAATTTTTCCTAAAATAATGATAGAAACTTATAATGATAACCATAAATTGACTTCTTAACAATAAGGCAACATTTTTTTTTCTCTTCAAAACAGATTTGATTCCTGGTGACTACTCACTTCAGTTTCACTGACAATATTTCTGGAAGTAGTTTGCCATTGCCTTCTTCCCAGGGCTGAGAAAAAGGGACTGGACTGGGGCAAAGCTACCTAACTGGCTTCATGTTAAGGTGAGATTAGATTTTACAATCTCCCAGGTTCTAGCCTTCTTGCTTTACCCACTGCACAAGCTGATTCTCTAAGGCAACATAACTGGGGAAAAAATTCCTGTGGTTGACAATAAAAACTATTAGCAAATACTAATTCTGGGCAATGGTGAGTTTACCCTTTCTGGAAGACGATGCAATTTGCCTTACAGGTTCCGAAGCGCCATTCCCAAAACAGTTCATAATTGACTTTGATGATCTTAATGATGAAAAAGGAAATGGAAAACATGACAACCAGGCCTCCAAAATAGTTTGTTGCTTAAAAGAGACCATAAAGAAGGTGCGTCTTCTTTTTGCTAGTAATCATTCTTTGCACCAAAAAAAAAAAGCTCTTTAATTAGACTAGCCATGCACTGATTTCAACACTGAATGTCTATGGAGATTCTCAATCATCCAGCTCACCGTAATCCCAAAGGTGCATTTCAAGAAGCAACTGAACAAGCTTCTTGTGTGAGAAGCAAAAAGTCTTCAAGGAAAAGCAAAGAAAGTCCAGTTGCCTCTTGAAAAAGCACCTTGGGACAATTTCAGTACTGGTATCAAAAGCATTCTCCACTGCATGAGTATTAAGCCTACCTAGGGGTCACTCTCAAAGCATGTAGCAGATACAATTCTATTCCATTGGATTCCTTCAGCATCCCCACTCCATATGTCTTATTTTTATAGTCATTACTGCATGAGTAAACTTTTGTTCATTCAGCAAAAGTTTCCCTTCTTCCCTCCCCTCCCCACTTTAGAGTATGTGGTCCTTTCCCTGGTTTTTGTTTCAGACTATAACTCATTGCCCCAGAGCAGATTCTGCTCGGATGCTAGTGAAAAGCAATAATGGTTCCATAGAATTGTTTTCAGTACGCAAACACATCCAGTATGATTCTTTTAATGATTCTTGTATGGTTTGTTACTACAACATTAGAATATTTTGCTGCAGTGATGTTTCAGTTGATGTTCCATTACAGACCAGTGCAGAACACAATTGGTAGTACCTGCCTTTTATTATTGTAGCTTTTGTCATTTTCTGGCATTATCTTCAGTTTCACATTACAACTTTGGTTTTAAAAGGCATTAATCTATTGTCAAAAACATTTATCTATAACCCTAGTCTGAAGTAAACACGTTGTTTTTATGAAATTCTTCCCAAAATAAAAGCCATTGAGAGTGAAATTAATAAATAATACTCGGTAGCATTTCCATGCAGCAATCACATAATTAAATAACAAATCTCATTGCATTTCAGTTTACTCTTAGTTGATGAATGAACACATTTTCTCCAGATGATTTCAGCTCTTAAGCTTTCATTCTAATTAAAGAAATCGTGTTAATTATTTGCAGATGAGAAACTTTCAGCAAATTATGCCTCTGATTTCATGTAAACAAGGCACTTTGGTTAATTTCTAACAGGAAGAGAAAATTGTGCTGTTGAACCATAATTGATTTTCCTTTTAATTTTATGCAACTTGCGACTAGCTTTACTCTTCATTCTTTATGCAGAAATTAACTGTTTAGACTAGTATAAGAAGACTCTTGACAGCCCCTGAACCTCCACTACTAAAACCTCTAGTAGTAAAGAGCATGCATTTTCATGGGATTCTAATTCCTTCCAATTCCCACAATAGTATATTTTTTTCTGTTTTATCTTAATGGTAGTGCCATATTTTCTCACATAGTTTGTACAAGTTGTACAAAATACAGGAACCACTTGTTTTAAAATTTGACCATCGTTTTATTGAATAACCACAATCGTTGAATTATCAACTGGGATGTATAAGTTTCCATGTGTTTTTTGACAAGTCAGTGACATCTCTCTATCTCTAGCTAACTGCCTGAGGAAGTGATCTGGTTATCTATTTAGCTGGGGTTGACTGATACCATGGCTGAAAGCTTTAACTATACTGAAGCCTTTTTCCTAATGTTAAGGTTAACCATAGGGTTTGCGAAATGCTACAGAACCTATTAATCCCTATCATCCAACCACCTACCTTTCTATTCTAAATGCACACAGAGAGATACACACACACACACACACACACACACAGTTCTTGTTCTTGTTTTTGTATCTTTTGAAAGCAGGAAATCCTATACTCCTATAAAAGAGATTCTTCAGTGGATGGGAGACACTCTTACTTTTCCACACAGCTTTCAATTATTCCTGCACAATGAAATGCTTTAGTGTGTAAGAGGGATTATTATTGTACTGAGGATGCCAGTGGTTTGGCAGGCAAATACCTGTGTGTATTAATTGATGTTACGTATGAGGGCCTGAAGACTCTTATTAGACAAAGTAAAGAAATATTAAGCAAAAGTACAGTTTGTTGAGTAGAAAGAAGATTCATTCAGGCATTCAATATTAATAATTTTAAATAAAAAAATATTACATCAAGCCTGATTTAATTTGGCATGAAGGATGCAATTCAATGCCTTCTTTAGAAATTTACTCTGAGTTGTTTTTCATAAAGTTAAGCTACCTCATTTACAAACTTCCATAAAGCTTAGATTTTTTTCCCCAGAAGTTTATTTCTTCTTCAAAAAAGCTTTGAAAGTTACAAAGAAAAATGAGAACTGCAGTACCATATTAGCTAATCCTCATTTGTGCCTTTGAAGGAATAACAGGAAGAGCTTATATGTATATTAGGCTTTGAAAAAGTCTGAAAGGATGCAGAAAAGCAAGCCTGCTTCTCAAGGCAACATGGTTCCTTCATTTTAAAGAACTAAGCAATGCAACCATGTTGCTTGTCCACTTCCTGCAGAAACTATTTTGGGAGACTAAGATGAGCTTTCTTCCAAAGCATTACAGAGCCTTGGCAGCAATAATAAAGATTTGATTTGATTTATAATAGCACTGGCATACTTCTATATCTTCATCACATATTCCAAGTAAATGTAATTCAGCAATAGCGGTTGAGAATGGACGGAGCATTTTAAACAAGATTTAAATTAATGGTTGCTGTTTCTTTTGAAACTGAACACCTATTAAAAGGTGTTCTAAGAACAGCCCAACTGGTTTGATTAATATATTCTATAAATACAAGCCACATGGCTGTTAGCCCTCAACATTCTAATTGGCACTTTGTTGCTGCTGCTGTTATTATTATATTTCTTTCCTCCCAGGGCTGAAAGTGGCATGTGTAGTATTCTGTTCCCCCAACTTTTCTTTTCAACAGCTTTGTGAATTGGGTTAATCCAAGAGAAAGAGAGAGTGACCAACTTAAAATAACTCAATTAGATTCTGTACCTGAAAGTAAATTTAAATCTGTGACTTCTCACTCATAGCCTAACATCTGAACCACTACACAATTAACTACTATATTTTTCGGAGTATAAGACACACTTTTTCCACCCCCAAGGTGGGTGGAAATGTCTATGCCCACCTGCCAGCCCTCACCCTTCAGCCTCTGCCTCCCAGCAATTTCCTCCTTGCAGCAAACAGCAAAAAGCCTGGTATGCTTCAGCACAGCCTGATTAGCAGAAGCAGCTGATTTTCACTGGAATCGGCCTCCCAACGATCAGCTGTTTCAGGCTGCAGGAATTGCCATCGCCTATTGCCGCCTCTGCATGCCCCATTTTCAGTCTCCACGTGCCCCGTTTTCGGCCTGTTCCGGGCGGCGGGGATCGGAACGGGAGGAAAATGGGGCACGCGGAGGCAGCAATAGGCAATGGAGATCCATGCAGCCTGAAACAGCTGATCTTCAGGAGGCCGATTCTAGTGAAAATCAGCTGCTTCTGCTAATCAGGCTATGCTGAAGCACACCAGGCTTTTTGCTGTTTGCTGCAAGGAGGCAAATTGCTGGGAGGCAGAGGCAGATTCCCCCCCCCCTTGTTTTCCTCCCCAAAAGCTAGGTGCACCTTATAGTTTAGAGCATCTTATACTCCAAAAAATATGGTACTTTTTCCCCAAAAATTATGTACCCTCTTCCAAAATAAAGAAAAATCCTCAATTGCACTAAATCTCAATACCTTTTCTTTGATCAAAGTTTATAAACGGAAAAAGAAATCACTATATGTAGAATGGCCATCTCTTGTTTGTGACTAAGCAGGGATGGGCAAACTGCAATCTTTAATCCTTATATACAAAGTTTAATATATCTTCTCACAGGAGTCATTCGTTTCTCCATTATCATAACTGACAAAGATCAGGGGCAGACAGAAATTGTTTTAGAAAAGTATGTAAAAAAGAGATAATAAATAAAATAATAATATGGGAAGATAGGGAAAATGGATGCCCATTTTTTTTCAAATTTACTAGCATGTACCCTCATAGATTACCCACAACATGAACAAAACACACAGTACATTCTACAACAAATACATACCCATCAGAGAGTAATAACTAACTAGAACTAGTGATTAAAGCTTTGCTAGAGGTATTTTGACCAAAGCAGGAGAACATGTAGTACACTTTTTTTAAAGCAGCTAAGTCTTTCCAAGGCTCATGAACTTGCTTCAGAAACTGTATCCACCTACTTATACAGATAGTTCGGAGCCTTTCAGAACCAGCCTTATGAGTCTAAAAAAAAAAGAGAGATAGCTGCTTTAACCATTTGAAAAGAAGAGCACTGTATGTATTCCTGTCTGTTTCAAAGCCACCTCTTTCAAATAATTTACATAGCACTACTAGTTATTAATCCTTTTATACAGCATGGATCGCAAGTACCTTTTTAAAATTTATTGTCAATTAACTTGAAGATAACATCAGCATTTCAAATCTTATGATCAGAGAATTAAAGGGCATCATCAATGACCCCGACTGCAAAATAGCACATTACTTATGTCTAAAATGCAATTGCGGCCAGCTATTTAACTTTGCAGGAAATAATACAGGCTTTAATTATCTATTCTTTCATTTACAGTCTTAGTCAATGCCTTACCTGTGAAACCTGGAGGACAAACACAAGTGTAATCTTCAACCAGATCTAAACATGTTGAATTGTTTTTGCAGAAGCTGCGGGAACAGTCATCAAAGTTGATTTCACAGTTCAGACCTTCAAATCCTTGATTGGGGAAAAAAAAACACAAAAGAGGAAGGAGGGATTGTATTACCTATCAATGCCAGTATCATATTTTTCCTGAATTCTCTCTTTGTAAATAATAAATAGAGCCTTATCGAAATACTCCATAAAATAGTGTTATTCCCTGGCTCGTAGCGATTTTTTTTCCTCATCCATCATTAGTAAAATGTTCTCCTTTGCCTTTAATTAGGTATTATATTTTAAGGAACTTAAGCATCCAGCAAAACTGTGCACCAGTATGTAAATGTCCTGTTGGCAAACATACCGTATATTCTAAAAGCATTAAAGTGAAATGTTCTCACTTTAAACATATTTCTTGCTCAAATTATTGATTTTCACAATTCAGTATGGTACATCAAAAAAAAAATGTTCTATTTCACAGATAAGAAGCCAGCTGGCTATATCCAGAACTTGAATTATTATTTTGTTTTAAGAAGCTCTTTGAGTTCTTCTGTATCATTTCCACAGAACATGAGGCAGGAAAAGAAATTCAGAATTTTACTTGCAATTCTTTTCCTGCTGCACAGTAATGTGAGGAATACAAAGTGTATTGCTAGATTGAGGGATTAGTGTAACATAAAGATTTGGGTGATCATACTACCAATACAACTGGAGACATTAAGTTGATCTTCCTGCTGAATTAGGAAATTTGCTAGGAGACTTTACTCACTGACTATCGATCTAAAACGGAGGTGACATATTCACTGATTCACTTATGGGTGGAAAAGTAGAATAATAATGGAAGCAACTAAAAAATAATTGAGCAGAAGTAAATTTTCACAGAATGCTTGATATAAAAAAGTTTAGACGGCATAATTGCTTCCTGAGAAATCTAACATATTTGTAGATATTTTTTTATAATCTGAATATTACAACATCGTCAAAGATAACTGCTTTGAAATCCTAGCCTAGCAAGCTCATATTTGATGCTGCATGCATATAAACCTAGACTTCTATGTTACTCTCTGTTCTGGGTTCTGAATATCCTAGACCAGGGGTCTGCAACCTTAAACTCTCAAATAGCCATTTGGACCCATTTCCAACAGAAAAGAAAACACCGGGAGCCACAAAACCTGGGTAGGAGTGGCCAACTCGACATCACTCAATCCCACACAGCCACGCCTACCCAGGTTTTG
>JANHFL010009094.1:4180-17315 GCA_032468155.1 Oxyrhabdium leporinum | reverse complement strand
AGAGTATTGCTTATAAGCTGTAAACCGCCCCGAGTCTTCGGAATGGGGCGGTATATAAATGTAAAAAAAAAAAAATACAGCTGCTGGAGACCAGATGATGAGAATTATGCCTGCCTCTTTACGTCTGAGGGGGGTGGCAGTAGACTCCATCATGTAGGTTTAAACCTAACAATGCCAAGAGATAAACTTTTTACATCTGACTCCTAAAACATTTGCAAACCTGCATGGAATTTTCAGAAATTAATGTAACTTGTGTATACCTATATCCCCTTAAGAAAATACTAATGTTTCAATAGAAATATCCAATATACGTGGCTACCATGGAGAAAATTGTAAACAAGGTACTTGCAGTTGTCAATTCCACTACCTGGTTACCAACAGTTTGATGGTCAGCGCCTACCTACTTGCTGTTCTCCATCCTGAGGATTGTCTATGATTCAACTGGACTTGGTTAGCCTTTAAAATTGAAGATACTTTGAGTCGTATGGAAGGTAACATTAAAATAAAGCAAGCAATTGTCCTCGTGAGTCTGTGAGGAACCCAAGCTTCAGGGAGATCCTGACAGGAATCTGAAACCCCCTCCACCCATTTGCCTTTTCCTGTTGCTGCTCTAAATTCTTTATGTTCCCTTCCACAATCCCAACGCCACGTTGGATGAGACATCTGGAGTTTGTAGTACCAATGCCTTTAGAAGACCACCAGAGTATACCGTAGATACCTGCTTCACTCCCTTTCAGAGGCATAAACTAATATAGCGTTGATATTTTGATAGAAGCCATGCTTTGTCTAACAGCTGGACAAAGGGGCTGGACGTAAGCGCTTAGAGGATTTTCATAGGGTATGTAATTCAGGGCAGAGGGGAAGGAGGAGAAGGAGTAGCCAGCTTGACGGGACAAATGCACAAAATTAACATCTGTTGGCTTCTGGGAATGACCTAATTTCAGGTCTGAGCTGATGCCAGGAAGCTATGGCAACATATACTGCTGGGGTCTGCAAAAACCTGTCAGCACAAAGGACTCATAGATAGCAAAGGTATGTCCTTCTGGTCAGGTCTGGTACATATCAGTGCCCTAGCGAAAAGGCCATGTTGGCTTTCCCCACCAAATCAGCTGGTGAAGGACTTGGAGGAGATCCAGTGGATCTCCCATAAGGGCAGAAAGGAGATTGGGGAGAAGGGGGGAACCGTCCTCACGTCTTGCCAGACTCCGATTGGCCAGCTCATATAACTCTGAGGAATGTCTTTATCCCTCCTCTCAATTTTAAATACACAGGTGGTCTTTGATTTACAACAGTTCATTCAGTGACAGTTCAAAATTACAACAGCACCGGAGGGGGAAAAAAAAAAGTGAGCTATGGCCAGTTGTCACACTTAAATGACCGTTGCAGCCTCCCTGTGGTCACGTGATCAAAATTCAGATGCTTGGCGACTGACGCCTATCTCTGACGATTGCAATGTCCCCAGGGTCACGTGATCTATCTTTTGACGGGCAAAGTTAAAAGGGGACCCAGGTTCACTTCTTAACGACTGCAGTGATCCACTTGACAACTGTGGCAAGAAAGGTGATAAAACGGGGCAACTTTTACTCAACAAGCGTCTCTCTTAGCAATAGAAATGTGGGGCTCAATTGTGGTCGTAAGTCGAGGACTACTTGCAATTATGGAAGACATCGCTATAGGGGCAAACTTGCAGAGCGAGTCATTACTCAATAGTAGACTAGCATCCTACGACGAGCCTCGGTGGCGCAGTGGTTAGAATGCAGTACTACAGGCTACTTCTGCTGACTGCCGGCTGCCTGAAATTTAGCAGTTCAAATTTCACCGTGGCTTCGGGTTGACTCAGCCTTCCAGCCTTCCGAGGTGGGTTAACTGAGGACCCAAATTGTTGGGGGCAAGAGGCTAACTCTGTAAACTGCTCAGAGAGGGCTGTAAAGCAGTATATAAGTCTAAGTGCTATTGCTATTAATGACCACAGCAAAAAAATACTGCTGTAAAATCAACTATGGCTCACTGACCACATTGCTTAATGCTAGAAGTTCTCGGCCCAGCTGTTCATAAGTCAAAGACTTATCTTCATGTATGTATTCTGAATCTTATATACATCATTCTTGTGGGGCCTTTTCACTATAAACTATTATCTGCAAAGTGGCAGTGGGAGCTGAAAAGGGCCCCATGAGTTCTCCCAGAATGTTCTTCGAAGTCCAGATTCCCTTCTCTGTAGCTTGGTGGAACGTTTCCAACTTACGGGTGGAAACAAAGGATTCAGAGGGGTGGTTGCCCAGGCGAGGGGCATGTGTGGGTCAGAAGTAGTGGCAGAGACACTGAGTGGGAGAGGTATGTCAACCAGGCAGGAGGGCTGGCGGAACTGATGGCAATTGAATGAGCCCTTGATACAAAGGGTCTATTGTCCAGCCCCCAACTCAGGCCCTCTCAAGCTGCCAGCTCTGGCAATTCTCCCTCCCAGCTTACAAAGTGACAATATGCCACACACTCTCTCTCTCTTTCTCATGGCTCCCTTGTCATCTTTCTCTCCTTCCTGGCTCACTTCTGGAAGATTTTCTGGGCACAAGAGAATCAAAATCTACAGTTTGGAGAGTCAGCCATACCTCAGTTCTACAAAGCCCAGAAGCTCACTTGCGAGGGGGTCCAGCAGAGAAAAAAAACACTGTCCAACACCAAGTCAAGAGATGGCTTTTCTGAGAATCAAAATGAAGTGGATGATGACTTTGAATGGATGCTGAGATCTTTACTCCGCTTGTCCATGCGGGAAGAGCTGCTCCTTGTGACTAAGAAGCAAGAGTCCAGTTCCCTAAAAGATGTTCATGAAACACCTGGAAAAGCCCTAGCTGACATTTTTTCTTGAATGACTGTCGGAAGCAACTTTATTCCGATATTCCTATTGGTCTCGTAACCATTCAAGAAGATTGAGATCTGGTGATAAGCATTGATGTATTTCTTGGTGCACCACATATCATTGCATCCACACCCACTTTTTTCTTCTTCTTTTTTGGCCGTTGATGGACTGCTCCTATTGTCCTTCCTTTTCTTTTCTTCTTTTTAGCCACTTTTTACAAAATGCGGCTCAGCCTCAAACCCCTTCCCACCCCCTCCCCGATCTTCATCATAGGAATTTTTTTCTTAATTAGGTTGCCTGGCAGGGAATCAGTTTTGTGACTGCAGAGCCATAGCAGAGATGGAGGGAGGGAGAGAGATGGGCAGGAGGGATAGAGAAATGTGTATACCGACCACATAAAAGATCCTGGGTGGACTTTTTCCTTTCCTTTCCTTTTCTTTTTTTTTTTTGCACATTCACACTACGGTCGGGGAGAAGAAGCAAACATCCTGCTTTTTTTTTTCCAGAGCTGAGGAACAAGGGATTTATCCAGAAATGACTGAGGTGGAGAATTCATTGCCTTTGGCAGGCCACGATATCGTTCGCTCTCGATTCTAATTAATTCCCAAAGGTGAATTTCTTCCTGAACCCTCTGGGCTAACTTTTGCCCGGGTGCAGGAGCGACCCACTTCCCCTCGGATGCAGCTCTGGTTCCGTGGAGTGGACAAGAGTTACGTGTGCTTTCATCCACCCTTTTCCCCTGCAGTTTTGGCACAATGGACTGCAGATTTCACGCCTATTACCAGGCAGAAATTCAGCCGTTCGTTTTAGCCTCTGTGCCGCTTCAAAAAGGATTTGCTGTGAAGCATGGAAATACGAGGCAAGGGCGTCCTAGAGCCTGAGGGATGTGATGCGGGGAGGGAGAGAACCAATGGGGGGAGTATAAGTGTTTTGAAGCAGGGAATACTTGGTTCTCAGCAGGCCTCCGTTGCAGTAACCATTGGGCCATTGTTTCTTTTTTTTTGCAAAAGCATCAAATGCCTTCCAGATGTTTTTGGATTTATATCCATATCCACTTCAGGCAGCATGGCCAGTGGCAAGAGACTCTTGCCTCTTGTGGTTTAAAATAACAGCTCTTGCACTATAGCATATAAAGAGGAGAGGGCCCATCTCACTCTAGGACTAGTTTAGCTTAGTGTGGTTTACCCGCTTTCGTATCTGGTGGCTCCATTCATCCCAAAGGCTAAGCCGGATTGATTGCAATTTTGGTTAGGTTTCTTATGGCATGCCTGAGCCGAGACTGTTAATTTACAAGCCAATAACACTGTACAAATCACCACCACCACCACCACCACCCCCCATAAAAAAAGTTAATTAAAAAACTAGTTTAAGTTTTTGTTACAGGAATACAACCCTGGAGAACCTGGCTGCCTCTTACATCTATCTATCTTGATATCTGCATTCCTAGTGCCTCCTGTCGATCTCGGTTCATTGATCAAAGCCATTCATCTACTGCAGATGTGTAGGGACTGCCCACCTCTTGAGTTAATCTGAGATGCCTTTGTTTCTAATCTTAACTTGTCTTGTGCAGGCAGCTGCTTCTCATACCAAAAGAGCCTGCTCAAGATAGATGATAACAATTTCGGCCTCTTCTCACAGTCTATTCCTGTTCGACTGATAAGTCATTACATTCAGACACTTCTTGTGAGTCCTGCCCTCCCAGGCTGTCAACAGAACCCAGATCTGCTAACTTCTCATCAGCCTCAGAGATGTAGGCCCAAATATGGCTTTGTGCTCAGGACTGGAGGTCCTTCGTGGGATGTTCATTCCATGATTTAAAAGTAAACACTCGTCAGACGTGTTCCTAATGGTTCCTACGAGAAGGTGAAACGTAACAATAATTGAAACATCAAAACCTCTATCTCTCTTTCCTCAAGTCACAAAATAGAGCAGACACAGCTCTGGAGAGACTGTGACACGCACGCACATCCCACCACCCATCCCAAGTTCACATAATTACTCAGCTATTCATTCTGTGAGTGACAGGCTGTCATCATTATTTTTGAGATGGAACAGTGGAGTGTCTTTCAAAGGCTTGGAGTCACTTGAAAGACTCCACTTTTCCTTGTCCATTTCAGCTCTGAAGAGAGAAACAAATGCACCGTGGTTAGAAAGAAAGAGTTCAATCATCTCTCTTTCCACCCCCACCCTGCTGCCTGGTCTTTCAGCCACGGCATCCCTACTTTGCCAGAGCTCCCAGTGCAATCCCTTTCCATGGCCATGCATCTTCCATTTGGTCTTCTGCTATTTGCAATGGTTGCTGCTGGAACAGTGTTTTGGGTCTCACACATCAGAGTTTCACTGACCAGAATTGGAAGACAGTAACTTCTCTATAGTAACCAGCATGAAGTTCCTGGAGCAAAGAGTGGCTTCCAGGGTCATGGGTAGGTGGTGAGCTGACCTACAGCTTTTAAGCAACACTGCTGTATAAGATGTTCTTGTGAGTGGTAGAATGCTCTTGAAAGTCTCCAGATGAAAACCCTAGATGGACGTTTCCTTTGGTTGGTCATAAGAGTGTCGGTGTATTTGTAAATGAGAGAAATATAGACAAATAGCTAGGAATACTGATTCACATTTTAGGAGACCTTTGACAAGATGCTCCCAAAGGAACCGTGTCTGCCACCGTTCCTTTCTTCCCATCTCTATTTGGTCCTTGCCTAGAGGAAACATCAAGGAAGATGGAACTGCTGATCCATCTCTGGGTTTTTTGGTCACTGGATCCAAGCTTGAAGAGAACAGAGGACGCCAGACAGAATCAGGAAAGATCGGAGGCTCTAGAAACTCAGGAGCAGTTCTTCCTACCTGGAGTAGCCGATTGCCATCTCTATTAGTCAAGGATGCACAATAGGAGCTGAAACGATGCTTCTTTTTGGAGTGGTGTCACAGGAGTGGGTGGTTTGGCATAGAAACTTAGTTTGACTTGATTCAATTTACAGTGAGTTAAATCAATTACGCTCGTCAGTATGATTTCTTAATCATTATGGACTTCTGTTCCGTTAATCCACTGGAACCAGGTGCCATCCAAGGCATTCTGAAAGCCACACTGCAGCCCTCATGGTTATGATTAGCCACTCCTGCTCTTTAGTCTCCATTCCCCCCCACCCACTTAAATTGCACCAACATTTTGGAGACACTAAGAGGTTCTTAACACCACTTGCAATAACCAGACTGGTTCTATGTTTCTTGATGCTCACGATAGGATTCATACCAGTCGCAAGCAGGGTTCACTTCAATGTTTCTCAGAAGGTTGATCATCTGGACTTGTTCCTGCCTCTCTTGGGTAACTAAAGCCCAAGAGAAGTGGGTTATTCTGCCTTTCTGACCGCCATCCAGGCCTTCGTCTTTAGCTGATTCTGGGTCTCAGTCTTCTTGACCCTCTTAAAGGGATTATCCCACTATTCAGATCCTGGTGGAGTGAGTAAACTTCTCAACAATAGAACAAAAGGCCAAGCCTTATTGGATTGCAGTTAAGCAGGCTTTACATTGGAGGGATCCGTGCACCAAAACAGGCTCTGTTCAGCTCCTTGAATCTTAACAGCTTCCTGGTGGTCAAAAAGGACAGAGAGTAGATTCGTCAAGGGCAAACAGCTTTTCAAGGGTAACTGGATTTATTTCAGATAGGAAATGGCACCCTAACTTGAATCTTCTGGGTGTATTGGACTACAATTCCCATTTTTCCCTAACACACGTCAACCTAATGGGATTTGCAGACCTACATCCCTGGAGGACATCTGTGTGGCAACACAGTTTACCCTCAAGGCTCCAAGGAACTTATATTTGAAGGATATGGATCTGTGTTGTCATTTAGGAACATTTATGCACTTGTGATTGGGCCCAGCACTCTGTTGGATCCAATCAGCAATCAATATGGAGAAACCATGGCATTCATTTATGTAAGAGACATCTTGAATGCTGACAGTGCTCATTTTAAGAGAGTGCCTACATGAGAAGCAGCAGCTAACAGAATAAAAGCATAACAGTTTTAGAAAGGACCTTGGAGGTCTTCTAGTCCAACCCCCTGCTCAAGCAGGAGACCTTATGCCATTCTGGACAAATCGCTGTCCAGTCTCTTCTTAAAAACCTCCAGCAACCCTCTCTTCTTGGTGACAACCCTTCAAATATTGGAAGACTGTTATCACACAACCCAATCCTTCTCTTTATTAGACTAGACACACCCAGATCCTATGTTTTAGCCTCCAGCACCCTAATTATCTTTGCTGCTCTTCTCTGCACTCTTTCTAAAGTCTCTTTTTTGTTCCTTTCTAAATCTACTTCCCTCTTTCATTAAAGAATGGAATTCAAAAGTACAACGCCCTCCGCAAACTAATGTAATAAGACCTACGTTTCAGGATCTACACCATCTATTCACACGCGTGTCACCATGATCGTGTTGACTGTCCGCTCCTGCCTTCATTTAAGTAGAAAGAAAAATCTGAGGTCTAGGATTGTAGCCGTCCGATGGCACATTGGTATGCACACCCCTGTCCAGGTATAGTCCTGGATGACTGCCAACTCTGAGCTACCTTTAAATGCATTTGCCAAGAGCGACGCAGGAAGGCAGGAAAGAAAGTAGTTTTGTAAGAGTACCGTGGAGCCCAGCACAACTTTTCTTGGCCGAAGAGCAAACTCACAGCGCACTAGGCTACACCTGAGCATCTGTGTGGAGAGATAAGGCTACACCAGGAACCTGAGGGTAACGGTGTCATCTTCAAAAGTGATGATGATGATGATGATGATGATGATGCACGCTCTATCTCCCTTTTCTTCTCCTCCACATTTTTGCCTTGTTCAGCTCTCACAAAAGAGAGGAAGAATGCAGCCCTCACTCTAGAGAGTAAGCCCTGTTGAATTAATTCAGTCGGAATTGTTTCTGAGTAGGCAGGCTTTGAATTGCAGTGGAAAATGGCTTGGCCACCAGAAGAGAATATGCAAGAAACACATCCTGATCATTACTGGGGGGTTGGTGGTGGCAAAACACAGACCCTGCTAACTGGAAGATGTATATTTATTTGTTTGTTTGTTTGTTTGTTTGTTTGTTTATTTTTTATTTATTTATTTTACAAAGAGTAAAAAGGGGTTTATTTATTTATTTATTTTACAAAGAGTAAAAAGGGGTTTAGCATTTTATTACCTTAGGCCTTACGCTTGGTATTTCTTACTGGTTATCCAGGCAGGTTTTGTGAGTGTTGCTCCGAGTTGCAAGGTGAGGGATGGGGGCGCTGTTCCTGTGCTTTCTTGCTCTACCTCCCGATAGCTATAAAAGGCCCATTGGTGGAATTCTCTCTTAGCACCTTCGCTTGGACCGTAATGGAAAACCAGGGTGGCACCAGAGTGCTGAGAAGTTGATTGTGCAACGGGTAATCACTCGCTCGCTCGCTCGCTCACTCCACTCACTGGTCTCCTCACAACTAAGCAAGTGCGAGATCTCTGCAGTACCCACTTGAGAGAAATTCCAAATGTCGTCTGACAGATCCTTGGCGGGAGCATTATCAGACGCCACTCCCCGTGCCCTGGAATGCCTCTAGTTAAATTTCAAATGAAGATCATTCTTAGTCTTACCGGAGGGAAGGGAGTGGAGCTCACCTGAAATGTTTTGCATGCAAAGCAAATATCCCATTAGCATATTGATAGGAGCATAGAAAATTTCCTCATATTGACGTCTGCCAACAACACTGCTGCTTTTCAGATAGGGTGGATTGGCCTGATTCATGTTACAGGTGGCATAATTTTGCCTTTAAAGAGATGTACTAATTCAAAACTGCTAATCACAAAAAAACACCTTACAGGTGGGGGCGGGGGGGAGAACTGCTTTTAGATAAAATAGTGATGCTGATCCTCCATGTATAGAAGTGATGCCACTAGTAGCAGACCCTGCATACGATATTGGATAAGCCTGTGTTTTTTCCATTCCTGTAAACTTTCCAAGATAAATGGGCCACTGGCAGAAGCGAAATGCTGGTCTTGGCAGACAATCAGTCTGAATTCAGCAAGTCGGTTCAAGCGTATCTCCTCTGAAACTCCGGCCAAAAAAGTCCTGATTTCTTTATTAGGATCACTAAATAGTCTGACTTTAAATCTTTGTTTTGTTTTCGCAGGGTTGGCCGCCTATTTCTTTCAACAGCCTATGGATCAAGTGATTGTGTCCGGCCAATCAGTGACATTAGCGTGCGTGATCATGGGCTACCGTGGCATGGTTCAGTGGACCAAGGATGGACTGGCCTTAGGGGGAGAGAGAGACTTACCCGGTAGGTCTATCATGACCCTGTTAAGAGAGACATGGTAGATAGATGATTGGAGAAAGGACACCCATAGAACCTTATTGGCAGAAATACTGGCTTACCACCAACTGCAATAGGTGTTGATCCTAACTGAATCTCATCCTGAGCGACACAGAACTGAATTTTTCAATCCTGGCTTCATCCTTGTAATGGTGTGCGAGAAAGACCTTGGGAGACCAGGCAAAGAGATGCTGTTTAAGGAATGACCGAATAAGAGGGAGCATAGCCCATGGCTGTATAGTAGACATAGCAAGAGACTCAGAAGAGACCACCCCTGAGTTACAGATACAGGTTAACAGAGTTGGGAGGGACCTTGTAGTAGGTCATCTAGTCCAACCCACCCACCCATCCAAGCAGGAGACCCTACACTACTTCTGACAGATAGCAGCCCAGTCTCTTCTTGAAAGCGTCCAGCGATGAAGCTCCCACGACTTCTGAAGGCAACTTCTGTTCCATGGGTTTGATTGTTCTTGGGCTGCAAAAAATAATGGTGGGAGATGTGTATTTTCAGACTTGCAAGATTCTATTAATCTAACTTTACAATAGAGTTAATTTATCCGGTCATGTTCCCTATCTGGTAAGGCTGACATCTTATCCTATGGCTTTCTCCGCAGGTTGGTCCCGCTATTCTATTGTAGGAGATGCCTCTGCTGGTCAACACAACTTACGCATCGACTATGCTGAACTAGACGATGATGCTGTTTACGAGTGCCAAGCCACGCAAGCAGCACTGCGCTCCCAGCGAGCCAAACTTACTGTACTTAGTGAGTTCCCTTCCTGTTTTTGTTGGTGAGACGATCCCAGTGTTTCGAAACCCCAATTTGTGGTCTCCTGAAAAGCTAACCCAGCTAATACACACCGAGAAACTCAAACATGTCATTGTCTGCCCTGGTCTCTTGTCGATTCTTCTGATTCAGGGGTGTCAAACTCAACGCCCAGAGGCCTCATCCGGCCTGTGGGGTGTTTAGATCTGGCCCGCGGGGCTGCCCTGGAAACAACGAAGGATTGGCTTGCAGTGCCTCTGCCAGCGAAAACGGAGCTCGCGGGGGCCATGCGTGGCCCTCCCGAGCTCTGTTTTCACTGGCAGAGGGTTGTAGGAGGCCGTCCCAGCCGAAAATGGAGCTTGGGAGCCTGTTCTCGGGTCACCACAGGTGCCCCCAACATGAGTGACTTCGAAATCAGACCAAATCAGACCAAGAGACAGAATGAGCAAAAGTGAATGAATTGTGGAGATTTTGGTGCTGTCTGACTTTAGTTGTTTCCTTGCAGACATTCCCTTACCCAACTAGGTAACATCATCAAAACTGTTGGTGTTCATTTTCAGGACAATGAAGATGTTACCTAGTCAGATAATGAAACATCTGCAAGGAAACAACCGTGTTCAGAGAGTACCAAGGACTCCACAGTTCAACCCCGAGCTATAAATATTCTCTTCTATTAGTGAATGAATTGTAGTGCCAACAGTTGGTCATTCCCAGTCCTACTTGTCTATAGCCTCTTCCTAAGACAAGGTAACCAACCATACCTCTCTGCCTCTGTTGTTGCAGTCCCACCCAATGACCCTGAGATTCACAGTGGCCCTATTGTCCATGTCATATCCAACATCCCCTACAATCTTTCGTGCCGCGCAGCTGGAGCCAAGCCAGCAGCTGAAATCACCTGGTATCGTGATGGGCAGCGACAAGAATCAGCTGTTTACTCCAAGGTGAGTCGTTGAGGTTGAGTTTTGGTTCCCACCGAGCATGGGAGCAACCTGGGAATTGGAACGTTCAAGTTTTGGAATAAACTCAGCCTGACAGTTTTCAATCACTTGTTATCAGAATTGCCCTTGTGCAATGTCAGAGGGAGATCCAATTTGGAAATAAGGAGGGATTTCATAGAACTGAGAATTATTAAAGAGTGGAAGACCCAAAGGTACTTTTTTTTCCAAAAGGCAACTGGACTAGTCTTGGGTTTTTTTTCCCCTTTGAAAACGTTTCACTTCTCATCGTCTCATTCAGAGATCTGAAGAAGCTTCTTGGATGAGAAGCAAAATGTTTTGGAAAAAGCACCTTTGGGACAACCAAGACCTAGATGATTGAGAATCTTCATAGACAAGCAATGGGAGAGCTTCCCTCCTGGAATTGCAGATGCTCCATTACTGGAGGTTTTCAAGAAAAGTTAGGATAACTATTTGGGGGGTGGGAGTGGGTGGAGATCTATGGACCCCTGTCTGGTACAGGGACTTGGACTAGAAGGCCTCTCTTCCAATTCTATAATTCTACAGTATTGACAAATGGGCAGGTTAAGTGGAGTCTCAAAATACATGATATGGACCTGTGTGTAAGAAAGAGAAGGATGGGGAAAAGGCCCATCTCCAAACCAATTGTGAGCAATCCATGGCATTCTAGGTCTATAACATCTGGCCCTGTCTTCCTAGAGTTGCTAGAAGTTTAGCTGTAAATGCTTCTTCTTTGTTCTCCTGCAGTCCCTGATGGATGATGGCAAGCGGGAAGTGGCTGTCAGCACCTTCCTCTTAATACCAAGCAGCCGAGACATGGGCAGCTCCTTCACCTGTCGTGTCAGCAACCCAGCAGCCCCTGCTGGCAAACAGACCTCAGTCACCCTTAATGTTCAGTGTAAGTATCCAAGGCACGGACCTTCTCAGGAGGACTGGATGAAGGGAGGGATGAGTTAGAGACCCCTGCGCTTGGGTTTGTGGCCAAGGAATGGTCAGGTAAACCACTGAGTTTGGAAGGACTCTTAATAGCAATAGCACTTAGACTATAATACACCGCTTCACAGTGCTTTACAGCCCTCTCTTAAGCGGTTTACAGAGTCAGCAAGTTGCCCCCAACAATCTGGGTCCTCATTTTACCGACCTTCGGAAGGATGGAAGGCTGAGTCAGCCTTGAACCTGGTGAGATTTGAACTGCCAAATTGCAGGCAGCCGGCAGTCAGCAGAGGTAGCCTGCACTCTAACCACTGCGCCACCGCGGCTCATAATTTAATGATTAGCTCAAGATAACTGAGCTAATCCCCAGCCACAGATGTAGTTATTACATTTGTGTCCTGCCCCTCTCTCTCTCCCCAGTAAGTGCAGGAAAGTTTCATGGAGTATCAGTTCCCCCCCCACTGCTAACAAAAGATCAAGGGTGCCAATCCAAGATCTGGGCTAAAGTCATCTGAGAGATGAATTCCCAGGTTATAATTTGCTTTGTGAAGGGAGAGATTCTTTTACCACCAAAGACCTGGAAACTCTTAAGTGAAGAAGATGTTAAGAATGTTTAACTTTGAGAAGAAAGGACACATACAATAGCATTCTTCAATGATATCAGAAAGAATGACTGAGATGTTGTCTCTCATTTCTAAAGCACAGGACGGGGGGGGGGAATTATTATGGAGTGGCAGATTCTCTGTCTGAATACCAGGAAGACCTTCAGAGCTGCAAGAGCCATTCAGTAATGGAGCCCGTGATCTGGGGGTGGAATAGGTTGACCTTCGTCAAAAGTGTCCAAGCAGAGAAGGGACAGCCATCGGTCTGAATGCTTTAATTTGGATTCCTCCACTGAACTGTGAGGTTGGACCTGAAGGTTAAAAGTAATTTCTTCCAATTTTAGGATTCTGTAGAGTTTTATACATATGAGCGGGCTATAGGAGCTGACCTCAGCATTTTAAGACTCTTATCAGATGCCCTGAGCATGAAGCAGCACAGTCGAACAATTAAGTTGGAGACAAATATTTACTGCAGTTGGTCCTGAAAATCAGATACCTGATCCTTGAGAGAAGCCCAGGAAACCTGAAGCAGCAAGCAACTGGGATTGTAGCTCCCTGGTTTTGGGGTAGCTTCCAAGAAGGTCTACTTAGATGGAGCAACTAACTCGCAAGACAGAGAGCAAGGGATCCAATTAGATCAGAGCCTAGGTGGCGCAGTGGTTAGAGTGTTGAACTGCAGGCCACTTCTGCTGATTCAATCTAGCGGTTCAAA